>CM026197.1:11016114-11233614 GCA_014839995.1 Xenentodon cancila
GGACGTTCCTTGTCATTCTTCAGCCCAGCCCATAAAACACACTGTCATGACTGACTGGCCACGCTCCAAACTCATTACCGATTGGCTGACAGAGCGGGTCGCGCTGTTCTGCTCTGCTGTCTTGACTCCTGTTTGCCAGACATTTTCAGGCTCAGGAAACTTTAAATGCGGCGGCGTCTTTCCTCGCACCACTCCTCTCAGCCTCAACCCTCAAGGTCACATGAATATGGATTTGGCCTCTCCTCCCTGCACGCACATACTGACGATGAAGTCTAAGATCTACTCGGGGTGATTATAATTCAGAACACTGGCCTGGTTTTGGCATCTGGGCGTCACTCTGTTCCACGGTCTGCCTGGGAATGTGTTCTGAGAAATAAGAAAGATGGAGAGGACTTCTGTTGGAGCAGGGAGCTGAGACGGAGAGCGGCTAGAGGAGAATGATGATGATGATGATGGTGGGAACAAGGGAGGTGGAGCCAGGAGGGAGGGCGTCTTGGGAGAAAAGCATGATAGAGCCCAGGAGATTTGAAAAGGCCAACTTCAGTGGTATTGAGTTTCTGTTGCACTTGATCAACCATATCTATTTCATCTTCCCGAGCTGGCTGCATACCCGATCTGCTGCAGAAAACCGGTTCTCATCACGGCGTTTGTCTGTTTATCCACAATATCACCGCAAATACTGACCCCCAGGCTCACTTTCTGTATGTACATTTGTTTTGCATGTGTATACGCCAGCCAAAGTGCTTATTACTTTCTGAATACTTTTTTGCTGCATTATGTGTCAGTGCTTCCGTTAGTCACTTGCCTGCTCTATCTCCTTGTAATTTAATCTGCGGTCTGATTAACCTCTTTGCCTTCCATTCATTTAACGAGTCAGTCACGCATCTCATCCTACTCCTCCTCGCTCTTCTTTATCATTCTCATCGTTGTACTCACTTCATTGCCTCTGTTTTTCACTCACAGAAAACAACAAGGCACCTTTGCAAAGGTCTCGCTCTCGGCAGAATATAAATGCGAGCTCAGCGGTGGCGAAGGCTCCCCCTGCCAAGGAGGCCTGTAATGAGTCTGAGGGCCATCCGTCTGCAGCCAGGGCCAAGACACCCGCATGTTCAGAGCCAGGTCGCAGGTACAGGAACACTCCAGGTCACAAGTACAGCCTGGATCGAGAGAGGGTGGTGGAGCGAGAGGTGCTTAAAGTGACTGAAAAAGAGGTGGCGGTTGAAGCCGAGTCTCCGGCCCTCCAGGCGTCCTCCTGTGGTCCTGCCGGCAGCAGCTGTGACACTAACGGAGAGTCGGATGTAGAGGCTCTCCTGGCCAGGCTCAGAGCCTTGTGAGGTGGCGTCCTTCTTACCAAAATAATGTAAAACACAGCTAAACATGCTCCGAATGTAACAGAGGTCCTCCTTCTGCGATCCTTATACAGGAGGAAAATGACCCGTACAAGAAAGCTGGCATGTGTAAAGAGCCGGGGAATTGATCATATTTAAAAAACAAAACAAAAAAAACTGTAATGATGAAACAAAGATAAAAACAATAATAAAAATAAAAGAGCTCACTCTGTGGTCCGCAAAACAGCCTTTGACATTACTCATGAACGAGGCACATTTTCAAAAATAACAGTGTCATACATTCAAATTCAAATGAGAAAATAGGCCGACTGAACAGAATCTGGCTGCTCCTCGTATAACCCGTTTGACATTCCTGAGCACTTTTTGTTATGAAGAAGTATGCAATATAACAGAAAACTTTCACATCTTCTGTATTTCTTTTTCTGTCTTGTTTGTTTTTAATCACACATTAGTCTTTGTTACCAGGGTATTTGTTAAACACAAGTAAAGAGTGTAAGCTGAAACTCCATCAGCTCTCTTTGGTATTTAATCATTTTTATGTTACTTTCTTTTTTTTTAATACCCAATATATTAATGGAGTGTCTTTTCTATGCAGAACATTACCCTGAGTATGGAAAACATCCCTGACAGGATAAATATCAGTACAAATAAGTCAAGTCATGATTTTACTTTCACATATAATTAGATGTCATTAGATTTTAGCCATATTAGACTGTTATTGATGGTGGTAATATTTATACACAACAAGACAATGGATCTGCAAAAAGGGAGTCAATTATTGTCTAAAATATGTCTCAAAGAAGCAAATTTGTGCTGTTTATCTTCAACATTCCTTCTGACATCTTAAATATCTTCGTCTGTCTTTGTATTCAATTTTATAGCAACATTTACAATAAAATGAAACCTTTTGCATTTGCTTTTGCTTTGTCATAATTCCCAAGTCATATGCATCACTGTAAGTGTGATCCCACTTACGTACGCGCGTGCATCACATGATCACATGTGATCCATGCCACAGAGGCGTGGATCGCCTCTTCACAAAAGCGATCTTAAAAGGCAAAAACATTAAGAACAACAACTAATCTTTACTTTTACCAGTCGTTCACTGACTGAACACCAGTTGGCAGAACCAGTCAGCTGGTGAAGGTCCGGATCAGCAGTGAACATGATAGGAGATGATCAACGCATCTCCAGAGAGTTCAGATGATTTATGAACAAATTCTTGATGATTTTCTTCTTTTTCCAAACACATTTTTGAGCTCCTTGTGGTGTGTCCTTCCTCATCAATCACTAGTTCGGGCAGTATTCTTCCCCGTGATGGAACCACGTGCATGTGACAGAGTACAGCTCACGACTACTCAGTCGGTTACTTTTATTCTTAAAAAAGACATCCGACAGCACAAAACTGAATATGTGCATCTTATACACGAACGTATAAAAGCACTGGATCGAGATGTCTCGTCTAATCCGAGCAGAGGCAGAATAGAGAGATGAGGGGAAGCTGCAGACCAGTTAACCCACTCTCTGACACGGTCTGCTTGCTGTAGCCTGGCAGCTGGTGAATATGTTCAACGATGGCAGCTGCACAACTGTCCCCATCTGGAGGGGAGCCAAAGACAAACATCTCCCCAGCGATGCAAACAGCCGTTTGGGAGAGCGGAGCGGTTGCTAACTAAACTCCTCCAGAGGCCGTGATGCAGCTTTAGCCGGCTGCGGCAGACGTCGATATAAAACCAACCCGTGGCTTTCTTTTCCCGTCTGCAAGGATATAACAGCGTGATGGCAGGTCCGTGTCAAACACGTGCTTCAGGAAATAAGTCAGTTCTTTTTTGTCTTGTATTTCCACGTATTTCCGTTGCCCCTTTACTAAACCTGTCAAACATTATTTCATTTAATCTTGGAGACTGCAGTCTATATGTTGGGGGTTCTCTTGCCGAACATTGCGTTTTTGAGGTTGTACCGTGAAACTTGTTGGAAACGGCAGCACCAGGCGGGGCGCGTCCACGGCTGCTGAAGACCGGCGCAGCTGAACTGGGGGATCTACCCCAGCACATCTTCGGCCTCAGCCTTCATCTAGGGAGAGTGCTCGCCATACCGAAGGCATCCTGCATCGTTCCAGTCCCAAAAAAAGACCCGGCTCAGCGAGCCGAACGACTACCAACAAGTTGCGCTCAACGCCACATCTGATGAAGTTACTGGAAGAGGTCTTCCTCCTCTTCTTCAAGCCCCAGGTAAAGCATTCCCATAACCCCTACAGTTTGTCTGTCGGGCTGATGTTGGTGTTGAGGATGTTATCCTGTAGCTCCTTCACCGAGCCCACGTTTACATTACACCAGAAGCTTCTAACACCATACCCCTTATGCTACAGAGAGAGCTGACGAGGATGCAAGTGGACCCCTGCCTGGGGACCTGGATTGGCAGCTACCTTACAGACAGGCCACAGTATGTCAGGTTGAAGAACATCGCCTCTGACACTTTGGTCAGCAGCACCGGTGTGCCTCAGGGGACGATGCTGGCCACTCTACACTTCACCCTGTACACCGCAGACTTCAACTCAGAGCTGTGTCACATGCAAAAATATGCAGACGACAAAAGCAGGCTGGGTGTGTTTCAGAAATGGCAGAGAAGATGAGTACGGGAGCCTTGTGAGAGACTTTGTGTCTTTTGTCAGAGGAACCACCTGCAGCTCAACACCTCAAAGACTAAAGAGCTGGTCATGGACTTCTGGTTCTGGTAGACGGAAATGAGGTTGACATTGTAAGAAACTACAAGTACCCCGGGCTGTCAGCTGGACAACAAACTGGACTGGCCTTGCAATACAGAGCACCTGTACCGACAGAGCAGGCTGAATTTCTTGAGAGGGCTGCGGTTATTTAACATCTGCAGGGAACTCCTGTGAATGTTTTACCAGTCACCAGCGTTATTGTTGTGTTGTGGTGTGCTGGGACTGTAGCATATCCAAGAAGAACTCCTTCAGGCTGGATAAACTGATCAGATAGACTGGCTCTGTGGTTGCAACAAACTGGACTCTCTGGCAACAGCTGCAGGGAGGAGAACTTTGACCAAACTGCTGACCATCGCGGATGTCAGCCACCCATTAGCACACAGAGAAGCCGGATCGGTGACAGGCTGCTCCTCCCCAGGAGCAGAACAAGCAGGGCTAAAAATTCCTTTGCACCGCGAGCCATTACTCTTTATAACGCTGCACTCAGGGAGGCAGAGAGGAGATGGGACTGATGATAATGTGCAAGAAGATCTGCCATCGATTGTCCAAACGAATGTGCAACATCTGGCTGCTGATGGCCGATATGACGCCTGGTGTCAAAAACTGTATCTCCTGTTTAATAGCCACTGTGCTGCTGGAACTCCGTGAATTCCTTGGAGAGGGAAATCAAGTTCTTCCTAATATAATATTTACAATGACGCAAATACTAAAGAATTGTTGCCAACACATGTTATTAATTGTGGACAGGATTTTTGCACATTTGAGGGGGCATATATATATATATATATATATATATATATATATATATATATTAGCAAGCATTTAGACTGCAGTATGCAAAACTGACTTTATACGCCTTGTAACGGCTCAGACCTTCTTTACAACCGACTGAGAAAGAGTTTATAAAAATATCAAAAAGGCTTTTGGCGTAAAAAAAAAAGTTTCCACTGATTAAGATGTCATTGAAAATAAATCCAACGTAGGGACCAGCTGGCATCAAGATTAGAGGAGGACTGGGAGATTCTTGGATGAAAGCAGCACATCTGTCGAGCATGAAAGTAAAACACAACCTCCATTCACTCCGAGGAAGCTGGAGAAAGAAACTTTTATTTTTTGTCATTCCTTACGGCCCCTCATTGAGGAATCACACGTTACCCGTGACAACACAACGGAAGCCAACATCTCTCCGTGACGTGTTCAAATCAACATCTGAAGGAGCATTAGGCATTAAGCAGACTACTGTTATTTAGCAAAAAAAAAAAAAAAAAATCAAGAGTTATTATATTTCCTTAAATTGTCATACTAATTACAAAATGAAAGCCACAGATTGTTTTGTGTGGTATTAATTAAATGAATACACGCATTTCCGAAAGCCCACAAAACATGACGTTTTTCTAATTTCTTTCTGCCCTTATTATATTTTGTTACAGCAGCCGGGCTTGGCCGTTGTTCTGAAGACAAATCAGGATAATGACCAGCTGAACTCATAGATGCAGCAAATTGAGAGGAGAGGGGAGCATAAGGAGGCAGGATCTTGTTATTGGGAGGGCGGTTTCTTTACTCACAGGCCTGCCTTCCATCCATGAGCTTTATCCACGCGCCTAATAAAGTGGAGTAAAACATATTGTGCAGCAGATTGTCATCTAGGCTACTTTGATTGGTGATGAAGTTAAAAAAGACGCAACTGAGGATTTGAAAAGAAGGGAGAAATACAAAGTAGATGAAGAGATTTTCACCGTTGCTTTAACAGCAAGAGTCAAAGAGCGAGAGGCCTCCTTTATATAACTGCTGATACGCATCTGTTGTAGAGATTTCATGCTACTAATATTGGTTTCTATTTTCAGGTTATTGAACAGAATCATTTTGTAATCTGCTGCTGATGGTGTCAGATGCTGTTGTAGGCCGCCGCATCCATCCCTGTCACTCTAAATATTTATAAGACATGATGGAAATGCTCTTGTGCCCTGAATTACACTTAACGGTGAGTGGATTTTTTTACAGTGAAGGAAACATAATGTTGCTCCTTGTTGACCTGGGAAACGGTGACATGCTGAAGTTCAGATGTACATTACTGGCAGCAGGTAAGTGTGCGAAAGATTTTCCACTGTCAAGGTTTGCAGTAAAACTTTTTAAAAAAAACAGCTAAAAAACGTTTTTATTCAGACAGGCTTTTATGTTCATTGTACGCTGTTGAATTTTTATTTTTATGGCTTTTTTTTTTTTTTTTCCATCTGTTCCTATTATGCTTTTATTGTCAAGCACATTGTGACTGGTGTCTGAAAGGGGCTCTATGAAAATGTTTCTTGCTGAACTCAGCCCTGCTTTTTGGACTCTGACTTGAGCTTGTTGACTGGGTTTTAACATTAAGTTCAATCACAGTTTTGTGAAAGATGCATGAGTGTCGTGTTCAGAAAGAAACAAAACTTAATAACGCCACAGTGTCGGGAGGAATAGTCCCCAACTCGTCTGCTCTCTTTCACCGCTTCTCACGACGGTGGTTAAAAAGTGGATTGTTAAATGTTCCATCTGTAAACGAACCAGTGAGGAGATGATGGGACAGCGTTCCGCTTCAGCTGTCATCTGGCAAGAAATCACCCAGAGAAGTAGGTGTTATAATAATGGCTTTTTTTTATTATTGTTTTTTTTTTTGCTGAGTTTATAGTAGGAGCAGTGCGGCAGTGAAAAGTGTCGGTGCCTGTGAGCGGGAGCTGCAGCTGTAGCTGTGGCCGGTTGACGTCAAAACGGGGGCAGCTTTCTCATTTAGATGTCATTTGGGCATCAGCCGCCATCGAGTGCAGTTACATTGTTCATTTGTGAGTTAATGCAAATTTTATTCATCTGACTCGCAGTCCCTTTGGACTAAAAAAAAATGCTGACAGCTGCGTCATTTGGACTGGACTTGCTCCTGTGTTGTTTTGTTGTTGTTTTTTGATGACTTGGACTTGACTCAGACTCTAACACTGGACACTCGAAGCTGGATTCAGACTCCAAATTTGATGACTTGACTACAGTGCTGCTTTCTAAAGCCTTAGGAAGGTTGTTATGGTTTTTTTTTTTTTTTCATCTTTTACCATTTTAGAAGAAAGAAACTTCATGACAAGTGCCTGCTAACACCCTCAAAGCAAGTGTCAGAGGTTGTTAATGACTTTTGAAGCCACCTAAGGATCTTTCCTGCTCTTTTTGGTTAGGTTTTTTTTTTTTGTTTGTTTTGTTCTTCCTGAAAAAAAAAAAACTCTGAGATTTGTAGGCTGTCAGGCATGAACCGCTCTTGCTGCAAGACTAGAGAGCATGACATAACCTTCAGCAAGAACTTATTAAAATAGTGCAAAGTGAATTCCGAGGGATATTTGAGGTGCTTTTTATATCTGAGGCCGGAATACCAGCAGTCATGATAACCCACCCACCGCTGTGCTCAATGCATCCAAACATTCCCTGTAAGCACATTCTGCACCTTTTTCTAAGTAAACTTCATTAACCTTTCTGAAAAAGATATTTAAAATCATCTTAACATGCGTTTTGCAGATTTGTAAGCACCTGAAACTGAATTATGTGTTAAAGATTCAGAATATATTGCGATGACTCGCCCTTGAAGGTATAATTACACAGGATCAGTCATTTCGAAGGTTTCTTGACAATCAAACGTGGGCTTTTTAATTGCCTTTCTGGCCATTGTACGAAGGTTATTTCTCTTGAGTAACTTCGCCACCATTCCCGCCGTTTCTGACTCGCACTGTGAACTGAGGAAATGAATACTTTGAAACACAGTTATTTAGATTTTCAGAAAGGAGGAGCACACGGCTGCTCGCGGCTGGGACAAGGCTTGACTGTTTAAAGTTTAAGCCTTGAAATTAGCATCATTTACCTTGTCACACTATCAAGCGAGCTATTCAAAGTCTGACACTTTAGTGAAGTCTTTCCGAGCTGAATTCCCCCTGAACTGTCTTCACTTCTGCCGTCGTGAGTTAATATTTTGCTCATTTAACTTTCCGTTGTGACTTGTTTGATGTCAGACTTTTTAAATCTGCACACCAGCAGTTTTCCTTTGGCGAGCGCATGCACAGCTTCACAAACCGATCGCATTTGTGCACATTCACACTCAGCCCAGCAGCTAGAACTCCTCCACTTAAATGCTGTTGTTTTTCAGTCAAGAAACCACCGTTTCATGTCCCCGGACAGACTCAAAGGTCTGGAAAACGCTGGTACGTATCCTCCATCCAGCCAGCAATTCCCAGAAATCATGGAGTAGTGCAAATAAATAATAATTATAATGGAACTACACAAGAGTGGTACAAAACACGATACTGCTTACAGTCTCTGGCTTTTATCCAGAGCAGATTACATGTGACGAGTTATGTGGCATCTAGTAAGTTGCCCGAGAACGTTTGACACAAACTGCAGAAGCCAGAGATTAAACTGCTGACTCTCTGATTAGAGGAAACCTCTTACACCTGAGCCGCTGCCCTGCAATAATCTTTGAGCAAATGTCAAAGATCCTCAACGCCAACAAGATAATATATTTCAGTCCGCCCTAATGGTCTCAGAGGTGGGCGCCGTCATAATGTTCTGGATATTGGCTGGATGATTAAAAGTAAATTGAAATGTGCATTGTGTGTGTTTATGTCAGTGAGCTACGTCGTGGAGTTGATGACTAAATATTAAAACCCACACATACACTGGCAAGAAATAGTATGAACTTTTTTGGAAGTAATTCATTTTCCCCAGTTATATAGATAAACTGTAATCTGTTCACCGTACAACAACAGACGAGCACAATGTGCTTGAGCTGATGACGCGATGTCGCTGTATAATTTCTCGTGTCTTTATTGAACACGTGTATTAAATATTCACATTGCTGAAGGGAAAGGTAAGTGAACCCATAAACTAATTGCTTTTATGAAAGTTAATTGAAGTCAGTAGTTTGCACTGCTGGAGGCCAATTAATGAAATGAGTTTGGGTGTGTCGTGTGGTTATTTTGATTAACAATGAACACCAAACACTTTAAGGTTGCTGTTCATCTGGATCTGCTGCTGTGAACCAGATCTCTGAAGATCTCAAATGAAGAATAGTTGATCTGCAAAAGATTGTAAAGAGTTACCTCGTAGCCTCAAAAGTGTTCCAGCGTCCAGGCCTGAAGTTCGCCGTGGCGAGAAAATGTTTTGTCGCCTAAAGTGCACGGATGAGGTTCACTTCTCAGCTAAAACTGAAACTAACGGGGAGAAAAAATAATACTATTAACTGAAAAAATTAAAACCTAAAACTAAATTGCATAGAATTGCAGGTAAAATTAAAATTTTTAATTTTTGTTTCGTACTTTGTTTTTTGATGTTTTTATCTTTCTAATTACTAATTCTTTTTTCTAATTTTAAATACTCAGAAAGAAAGAATAAAGGACTTTTTTGTACTGTTTGGCTCTGCTGTTAGGATTCTTTCATCCTAGATTTCTTTAAGTCATTACCTCAAAAACTAAAACATCTGATGCACTCTTTACACCAAAACTAAACTAAAATAAACTGAAAAACAAAAATTTATTTAAAAAAAAACAGTATTCAGTGAACACGTTAGAATCTGAATGTTTTTGTTCCATCATCTTATCATTGGGACTTCGATTGAGCTCAGATCACATTTCGTGGCAAATGTACGTAGTAACCGGATCCCAGAGAGTTCACGTCATTTTCCTCGTCGCTGTTTCTAGGTTATCCTTCCCTCACATTTAGTCTTCACTCTGCTTATAGTTTGTCAGATCTCTTAAAATGTGCCAGAGAAGCGTAGCACAGATCCCATTTTTTCCAGAATCATTGATCTATAAAATATTAATGCAGAAAGTGGAAGTGGCTGTTTACCTGAGAGCCTTTCTGATGAAAGAATCAATCAGAACCCGTGTTCAGATTCACGTCTCCGGTGGGATTAAGAGACTCGCGATGTGCTGCTAGTCGCACAGAGCAGGTGTTGGTGATGCACAGAGTTTAGAAAAAGTCCCAACTTTCTGACAGTGAAGTGGAAACTTTTCCTGGCTCCACGTGGGGCAGGTAGGGTTTTGGGTAGCCCTCGCCAGTTTTCTTGCTTCGATCTCGGCCCGTTCTTCCTGACAGAGCTGGTGGAAGTCAGTCAAGTTTCCTGCCATCTTTCT
The DNA here is from genome assembly GCA_014839995.1 of Xenentodon cancila. Classification (NCBI taxonomy): domain Eukaryota; kingdom Metazoa; phylum Chordata; class Actinopteri; order Beloniformes; family Belonidae; genus Xenentodon; species Xenentodon cancila. The sequence goes on from CM026197.1 coordinate 11,026,317, forward strand.
CGCAAATGCCTTTTCAGTGCTGTTCACAAAACTGCAGTAAGATTGAGGCTTTGTGACAACCACTCCCAATAACTTTGATCTTCTTTTGGAAGACCCGTCCATGCCAAAGCCTGTACTTTTTTGGTTATCTCTCAAAATAGTGCTTAAGTATATCCACTTCATCTTCTTTGTGAAGTGCTCAAGTCCTTCCTGCAGCAAAAAAATGACAAACGATCCTTTGTGAGCCTTAAGCTGCCAATCAAGCTGGCTGGCATGGTTGTACTAAATTCATATCTACTCATTTCCAAAGTAAATGAACTTCCACAGCGGTTTTTAGCCTTAGTCTGTTGGCCTGACGCCACCTCCACCTTTCCATGTCACTGGAATACGGGGAGTCGCATTAACAGCCGGATTTCCTGATCAGCTGGTGGATTTCCTCGAGTCCACAGATCAGATCCTGTCTCCTAAATCCACTTGTGCGATGACTCTGTTTACAAGCTGCCTTCCTCTCAAACGCTGATCTTCATATAACCTGCAGTGTTGCTGACCTGCGCACAAACGCACACGCGTGCACTTACGGTACCCTGAAACCACAGAGCATCCCAACAGGACCAATCCTAATTTAAGCCCTGCTGTTAAGAGAGGGAAAGGTGAGCTGTTACAAGGCCTACGTGGAATGCATTATTGATTCAAATTAAAGTGCATCCTCTCCCTCAGACATGCATGAGACGAGCCGCTCAAACGCTACCATTTGAGTCGTGTTTTATTGCAGTTATGTGCCGCTCTTTTTCTTCCCGAAATCTCAGTTTTCCTAGCAACTGGTCCCAGGACTATGACTGATAGTTTCGACATTGTCTGGGTGTCCAGATTGAAAAATTGTTAGTAATTGCTCTGTATTTCTCTGCAAAAATCCTTGAGCTGTTCCCCGAACTTCTGCGCTCAACTTTTTTATGGATTGAAGTGCTGGAAGAGTCCATTTGTGTCTCTATCGTGCACTTTTTCTTTTTTAGTCTCCTAAAACTAAACGGGTGATATTTTTTTTCCTTTTCCCCCGAACTGATCTTTTCCAGCTGCACCCGAGAGCGTCATCGCTGTGTGGCAGAGCCTGACAAATCACCGCCCAGCTCACACTGAGTCACCTTGCCGTTGGGCAGAGATCCAGGAGGAGACGGCTATGGCGGTAAACCAGCGTCCTAAAAGTGTCGTCCGAGGACAAGCGGGATCTCACTGTTCCATCTTGTTTATTGATCAAGTCGGACTCGGCTTTGAAGAAAAGTTCCCATCTATGAAAAGCAGCGTCTGCTGCCGAGCATTTAAATCAGCAATAAATGCCTCCTACCTTCCTTAATATTCATCTCTCATTTCTGTCGACTGGCGTTGCTTGTTTTGCTCTGTTGCCCTGTGTTTTCCGTACCAGCACTGCTTCCATCTGTCACTGCAGGTGTTTTTGTGTTTCTTGTCTTTATTTCTTTGATCGCTGCTGCATTACACCAGTGTAAATCTTTTGCCCTCTTTCAGTTCTCTGTCTTTGTTGTTCTGTCTCGCGGAGACTTGTTGACGTTTGTTGATGTTTTTGTTGAGAAAATGATAAAAGACAGATAATTCATCCCTTGCTGCTTTTCAGACACGCAGCACATTCTTGGCAATCATGCAAAATAACATAACAGGTAATGAATAACGCGCTATCAGTCCCAAATCACCAATTTATTCCCCCTTCAACCAGCTGAATGGCATCCAGCGGCCTGAACGTTCAGCATTTATGGCAATCACCACAAATGAGTAGGGCTCGGTTTAGCGCCGTTTCACGCCGGTCTTTATTGCTTGCTTTTTTGAGGATTCAGTAGGTCTGAAATGCAGGAGTGAATTAAAGCATTTAATGTTAATTTAAACAACAGAATTACAACATAACATGGCACAACACAACAAACTATTCTGCTGAAGATTGTGCACAAGATAACGCATATTTGGGGTTTTGGTGGGGGTGGGGTCTAACCAAAGAGTCATAAATAAAACCATATATATATAAATATGTATATATGACAGCAGCCAGGCAACAATTTCAATAAAACTAAAGGCACTGAAACTGACTGGAAGCTAAATGAATTAGACGGCACAGAACAATCCACGAAGCTTTCATACTTTTTCTGTTTTAGAAAATAGAAGAAGGAGCGATCTGCGGATTCAGCACATTCCAGTCCATTCAGCAGACGCTTTTATCCGAAGCCACTTACAACAGAGGAATACAATCCTCTTGTACTGTTGGACAAGCACGTTAAAAGCAGCTATTATGCATTTCCAGCCAACAAGAGTGCATGTCATGTGCAATGTTGCTGAGTGTTTCCATGAGCTTCCGTGGGATTCGAACAGTTTAGTTCCCGCTTTGCTTTTGAGGAATATACGATTCGGCTGGATGGTCAGCTCACCCGCCAACTCTGATCAACCACCTGATTAAAGTTTTTTTTAAAGAGGTCGTATCTTCAGAGACCTTTGTCATCGATGCTTTTCCATCATTTACATTTGTGGTCAACACCATGAATTCAGTTTGAGCTCGTCAAATTGTACTTCTGCCTCGTTTTTCGTTTCTTGAGGGCCACATCAGTAAAAAGTGGCTCATTTTACCTCAGTCTCCCCTATAGAAAAGTGATTATTTGGATCCAGCCGTAGAAGTCACACAAAAACACTCAACTATCACTGCTTTTCATCCGTCAGTTTGGGCTAATTTTAATTGTGGCAGTCCAGTAGGAAAGGTCTGCTGATTTCTTTTTCTTTTTCCCTTTTTTTTTTTTTTTTTGGATTTGTGTAAAGCAGTTGAAGCACGTCATTGAATCCCCGGAGGCACAGAGCAGTGACAACTGTAAAACCACTCTGTGCAGTTGTGCTTTGTAACAGCAGTGAGCACATCTGGCTTTGATCACCATGGTGACGGTGGCTCAGGGAGTGACAGGGCATGCAGAGCGATGGAGACAGACTCTCAGGGGAATCATTAGGCTTACTAAACACGATAATGAGAGAAAAGGTGTTGCACCTCAACTAAGTGCTGCCCTTGTTGAAAACTGAGACTGACGCAAGTACACATGAATATCCCATTTCACAGTCCCTCTGATGGTCAAACAACGGATCCACGATGTCGCCCCCATTCACCAGATGAAAGCTGGGACAAACTCCAACCCCCCACGCCACCTTGAACAAGCTGAACGTGTCTATAAACTAGATGATAGATGTATTTTACAGGAGTGAATCAATCTCATATTCCATAAACCCTGTCAAGAAAAGCTCACATAATTACTCTCACTCATAATTACGCCGCTGTCATAGGCGTCAACAAATTAACACGGTTAACATTCAAAATATGATAAATGTCACAGGATGGTATTAAAATGTGCTTCTAAATGTAGTTTTCTAGCGATGATCAAAGTTTCATTCATTCAAGTGTATCACAACAATCCCACACGTGAATAGTTACCAAAAACAAGTTTAGAGATGGAAAAGATCAGACGGGAGGGATAATTGTTGAAGACGCACTAAGAGAGTCGTATTTGATCAGATGCCGTGCCATCCTCCTACTCGGAACAAGACTGCTAGTTTTATTTAGAGCAACTGTCTTCAGAGACTGAACTCTGCAGGAAAATTACATTAACAAAAACTTTCAACAAAGACACGATGAGCTTCCGATTTGCTCAAAGACGAGAGGTAAAATTTAATTTGAGATGATGTCGATGGAAGAACTGCTAAAGCAACGGAACCAGTGCCAGAAGACAATGGGACAAAATCCACAGATGCGTTTGGACCTCAGTAACTTAATCTAACTTTACTAATAGACTAGTTACTCTCCCATAATAAAATGAACTATCAGCAGTAATTAGTCCAAAAAGTGAGTTGACTGCATGAACCAGTGAACGACACACCACCTCCACCTCCACCTGTTTTAGATGAACAAGCAATAAATAAATACCTGCAAAGCTTGAAAAAGTCACGGATGCCCATAACAGCCCCCTACTGGGACCCTTAAAAGAAAAAACAAAACATGAAGTTTAAGAGTTTCAGCTAAAATCATGAATATGTGAACTATGAAATGCAACATGATTTTGACAAACACAAACGAGCAGCCACCTGTCACGTCACTCCGGTCTTCATAGACGTCGTCTGCATTTGGGAGCTCGTGCATGTTTTAAGGTCTCGCCGAGAAATCCCACATCACGCTGGTGCAGGCTGAATATCGGTTGTGAGAAGCTTTTTGAGCAGTAAGAAAGACTGAAAAAAGCACGTTTTAAACGCAGTATGTTTACTGTTTATCAGAGGTGTGACTGAAAAACAGAAAAAAAGTCTTTTATGATACGTGATCCAGCTCTCAGCCCCCCTCGGGTCACCTGTTTGGATAAAGTGGCTCTGGCATTTGCAGTCATACTCGTCAATACTCAAGCTGCCCCACCAGAACAGAAACAAGGACCCTCACGCTAAAGGGCTCAGCCGTGGGAGCAAGACAGGCCTGAAGATGTGGAAAATAAGTCGATTTAAAACATCAGAAACTTGAGTCTGACCACTACGGCTATGCAAAGTAAAACGGTACCAGCGGGGCTGGACTGGGACAAAAATCGGCTCGGGCGTGTTGAGCTGAGCCCGGCCCACCAGGTATGGATGGAAAAACGATGAAGCCTGTGGCCGACAACAAACTTTCCTTTGACGGTGCTTGTTCAGGAACATCAGGAAACATTCCTGCCCTGACCACCATCAAAGCAACAAAGAAGGGGACACCTTTCAGAAGAGGGAGTCTTCCCCGCTTTAGTTCACGCAGCGCGTCAGAATGGTCTCATGGATCAACGCCCAGGCAGACCCAAGTGGTTTTTGCAGCATGTGGGGGCCCTAAATCTTACCAACATGCGCTATGTTGGTCTTTCCTTGTCTTTGTAACTTGGCTGAATCTGTATTGATATATTTTAGGAAGGTTCATGCAGGCTCTAGGCGGTGACTTGATTCTGTGTTAAGCATCCAGCACTGCTCTCATTGTGACACCGGTCCTGGTCTTCCTCGGCCCAGAAGCCTCACTTCAAACGGCGCCAAAGAACGGCGATGGCTTCGGGCACAGCCAACTTTGTTGTGACAAAAAGGCGTGCAACGCTGCCACGCCGGTGCAGCCTGACCATCACTTCATCCGATTTCTTCATTGTCATTAGGTTGGTTCTTCATTTCTGATAAATACGTGCTGGAAAATCATCAATCTGATCTTTATCAGTATTTCATCATGCTCACTTAAAACAGGTCGCCACAGAACAACTTACACGATCACAACGAAGACGCCGTGATCAGCACGCTCACTGAATACTGTCATGATGTACATCTTCTATGTCATAAATTGGAATCTGGAATCACAATAGACAGTATATGATTCAGTTCTTTCTTCTATCATGAAGGTTTGTTTTTCCTGGAGAAGGTTCCCACTCCAAACCTCCATCACCGAGATCCTGAACAGGAAGTGGGTAACAAACATGGATGGACTTCCTCCTCTATGCTTCCTTCAGAGGCCAGCCCAAAATAGTTGATGCTGCTGCTCTGTAAAAAAAGATTTTTTTTAAAGCTGTCAGGTTTTGTTTGTTTTGTATTGGAAAAAAAAGTCCTTGTGATTTGATATCTTTGTCTGACTTGGACAGAATATTTTTTTTTTTTTTTGCCTCATCCTTGGAATTTCAACATTTCAGTCAGAGCCTGACAGCAGCGTCCAGTTCTCTTACCTAATATTTGCTTTCGTGTGAATCCTGTTTAGAAAGGAAAAGAAAACAAACAGCAGCAGCCATTCTGCACAAGCGTGAATTTTGTTTACCCGAATCCCAACAAAGTGCTTCCAAAGGAGAAAGGGAGAACGAGAAAAAGCGTAACTGTCTTGTAAAAGTCCAGCTGCAGGTCGACAGACCAGGGAGTTCTCCTCTTCAAACTTTGTCCCAGCGCGTTTGCGTGAGCGTGAGCGTGCACGCAGGCACGCCGCCGGCTTCTGACCTGCAGCACACTTACACGGCGTTGACAAAGAAATGACAATTCTGTTTATTCTCTGGTAACTTTTCAGGCTTCAGAAACATCCATAATTTCAAACCTTGTCTACCCTGTCACATACACCTGTTTTCTGGGTCAGAACATTTTCCAACATGTACTAAAAAGGAAAGAGAGGGAAAAAAAGAAAATCTCTTCAACTGGCGACCTCGAGGTTTGGACCTTTCCTCAGTGCCACTTCTTTCAAACTCCCAATTCACCAGCCACTTTAGAAAACCTTCAAACACAAATCAACAATGTTCAGTTCACCTCAAACTATTCACGTTATGCTGTTTGCAAAATAATAATGACACATTGGTCCTCAGTGACACTGGTTGAATGGTTGTTCCCAGTTTCCAACGCTCCGAACATATGGACCCCGGCAATAAAAACACATCACAATCGCTTCATGCTTCAGTGGAACAGAGGCAGATCATGTGATTCACAGAGCGCTTTCCCAAGGCTGTTTTTTCACCCCTCTTTTTTCTAAAGATATGGAAGTGGGATGCTTATGTGTCAGTCGTGACATCCAGTGATGTCATATCCAGCCTTTGTTGGATCTGAGGTAAAGCAAGGAGCATGTCTTGATCTATACCCTCACTCTGAGTAACGGCACATCAGATTTTTTTCCCCCCTTAAATATCACCAAATGCTCCCACTGAGTGTATCTTCTCAGTTAACTCGGTTTCTGATGAATTCTTCAGAAATCTCAGCTGTTGAGACACACACACACACGCACACACAACCACCCCCATGAGCCTGTGATCAATAAAACTCATAAGTCTCTTCCTCCAACCGAGGGAGCTTCTGCTCCCTACCTGCTGAGAATCACTGAGCGTCAGACAGACCAGACAGACTCCTGCTACAGGAGCCTCCTGTCGCATACAAATCCCAATCCTGTCTTTCTCGGCTTCGCTGGGTTCTGCCACATGCACATCCTTCCTCCGAGGTTCAGACAGCCATTCAAGTGGATGCTGCTTACAGGAACCATCATAGGACGCGACCGCTCTGGACATTTTTAAGTTTCTGTGGCCTTTGGCCTAAAGCTGACAATGTCTCGTCGCACCCTCCAGTTTAAAAGTTCACTATAATTGCTCGTGGGATGTCCTGCAGAAGGAATGTGGTGGTTGTAATAAAGTTTTCCATAAATCATGAAAAGTCGTCGCTCCTCTTGCCGTAGTGATGAGGAAGTTCACTTGGATGGATGTTGCTCGCTTGATGTTCTGTGGCTTGTGGTGGCGCTTCACTGCCAGACAATTAAGCTTGTAGGATCTCTTAATTTCATTCGTGTACGTAAACCCCAGCTCCTGCTATATGACCACAAAGCCTGGTCATATAAGGCTGCAGCCAATCATGGCTTTCTCCTCCCTTTTGCCCACTTTCATAGTCTTGGTCCTTTGAGGGACGAGCTGCTCGGAGTCATGTCTCCACCTCCTCAGTCGGCGTGCTTGATAAGGAGTTGTTTCTCAGCCTTCATCAACTGTTCTGGCTGGAGTCGCTTTTAAAGGTTTTATCCTGGAGTTCTTTATTTACTTGCAAGCCTTTGTTGTTGCTCATCCTTGGACATTTTACATTCTCTCCTGCAAAGACTGTAGGTGTCATCAGACGGGCTTGTCTCGTGATTTGTTCAGCTACCAGTTGGGGGGTTGCAGTACCGTCAGGCCCTTTCTTAGCGTTATATCATCTTAAAACTCATTCCTGGCTGGATCTGTTAATTAATTCATGTTTTTGCAGACTTCATCGCAACTGCATTTAACTGCCGCTGTCATCTGAGGTTAATTGTGAGTTTTCTTAGTGTTGTTGTTGTTGCCATGGTTGTCACCATTTTCACTGTCTCTTCTCCTCCCACCTCTTGGGAGACTTTAGGGGCACAGTTGTTTTTTGATCTGCAGCTTTCTTGAGATTGCTTTTTCAAGGGCCTCAGAGTCTTTGCTTCATACGTTCATGTCAATCTTCTCTTGGGATTATCCATCCTTGAAGATTCAACCTGAGGGTCGTCTGTCCTTAAAGTTTCACAATTGGCCTCGGTTGCCTTCCACACTTTCTTTGTACGACTACGTGTTTACTTGCTAATTCACGTTTTAATTTGTTTTGAGGCGGCATTTAATGCACACACTTGGATGCAAAAGTTTCATTTTTTTAATGGACATATTTGCCAAATAGTTCAGAAGCAGGCATTGTCATATTTGCCTTTTTAAGTCATTAAGATTAAGTCGAGGTTTAGAGCCAAAAGCCACAGCGTATTTCAAAAAATAATAAACCTCTTAGTTCATTTAGAAACATTGTAAAAATGTTTTCACATTCCTTTTATTTTGGTCCTCTCTGCTGTGCAACAAAGAATCCACTGGTGAATAAGTATTTTTTTATCGGTTTCAGTAATATATGTATTTATAATGCACGTCAAACTTGTCAGTGGTCTCCTGAAAACTGGACGCGCTCCAGTTTGGACAGACACACCGAGGAGGCTGAGACGGGGTAATTGTTGCAGCAACAGATGGTTAAATTCCCACAATAACGTTATTATCAGTGATTACCTGCAACATGAGAATATTATCATGGCGAGAGAGTAACACAACCAGACTCTCTCTCGCTCTCTCTCTCTCTCTCGCTCTATCAAACACGCTCACTCATGTGCACACTTACACACAGAGCCCACATTCAGGGGTGGAATGGGCATCGGCTTTGGATTCAGTCCCAGGCATGGGAATATATGCCAACTGATGTCACACATGGCTACACCACTAATAGGAGCAGGAGGGCTCTGCTACAATAGATGACCATACACCCCCGCCCCACCCCCACCCTGCCCCGCCCTCCGAGGTCTGACACTCAGGTCAGACGAGTCAGCACGTGGTTAAAGCTTCCTCGCTGCATAAAATTCAGATTTATGTTAGATTCACGTCAGTGATACAGACCTAATTGCACTCTCATTATGAGTCATGCTGCAGAGTATTCATGTGCAATTAACAAGTGATTTGATGTCTGCATTTGTGTTCATACATAGGCCCGTATTGGAGGCGTGCATGTGAGCAGATCAGCCTCAGATACTCAGCTTTGATGTGTTCCTCTGATTGTATCCTCTGGCCGTTAACAGTGCTGTGTGATTTGGGGCGCCGGGTTTCCAGTGCCTGAGTCAGCTCCAGCTTTGCTCCGGGAACTTTCAGATATTCAGCTTCCCGCTTGCTTGAAATTGCAGTAACATACAGTTCTTCTCAAAAATCAAGCTACCACAGAGATATCAACAACCTTTAGACTCAGAAACGGGCTCGGCGTCTCAGCTCACCACGGTCCCAATCAGTGTTCCTAATCTACACAACTGGGAAATATTTATGAGCCAACAGTTGTATTTAAAGGTGTATAAGATTCCAAACTGTCCAAAACAATCATTTCTTTAGTCACATGTTTATCAGGTGTATTGTTATTAATAAACCTGAGAATGCTGATGTTATGCAACAGTATCATTGTAGTGGATGTATTTTACTCTTATTTACTATTAAAGTTATTGAACTGGTATTGATAAGTGTCCTAAAAGTAATCTCTGTAAAGGCGGCACCCTAAAGTTGTTAGTAACAAACACACCAGGACACTCAGAGGCATTTAGAATAGAGCAAAAGAGAGGAGGGTAAATAAAATAAAGTACAAAGACTGGTAAAGACTAAGAGAATGGCGTGTTGAACAAGTTGGTTTTAAAGCAATGATTTTAAAGGTCTGGAGCAAGTCAGAGTTTCGGATGTGGATTGGAAGGGAATTCCAGAGGGTAGGGACAGCGTTTGGTCCTCGTGATAGGTGTCAGGAGGTTGGAGTCAGCAGATCAGAGACATCGGGGGGTGGGGGGGTAGCAAAGAGGCCTACGAGAGACTTAACCTCAACGCCTTTAGGGATACGCTCTGAGTTAACACTTACAGATGTTCTTTTTTACAATGCTTAAAATAAAAATCATGTTTACAATGTTTGTACATGGAGATGATTCAATAGCACCTTAAATGTCTTAGATGTAACTATAAATACACTATTGCTCATGTGGCATGTGCAGATGTATGGAAATCCAGATTTGTCCCTACAGAGCAGAAAATCCCGAGCGCGTACATCAACCTCATTTCCATGGCAAACAGGTTGGTCATCTTGGGTGCTGTAAATGGCAAAGGTGAGTATTCTGTGATGAGAGGATTCGCAGACCTGCTATTTTATTTTAGTTTAATTTTATAGGTAATCTTCATATAGAGAACATAATAAACACAAATACAGACCCTTCTGGGATTTTTTTGTGCGGGTGGAGCAATTATATGAGACGATCGCATGTTATAACTCCTGAGAACAGTCGGTGGCTTTGCATTTGGTTACTGACCAGTTCAATATGTGTATAACAACTTTACATGTTGGTATTACTAATTATGTCATTGTGGACTTAGATTTATTAGAATGTATGTTATATATTGATTAAAATTGTATATGAGCAAAGTATTGTCTTTTGAACTGACAGTTAAATGGTAGTTTTTAGCGCCGTTGAGCAAAGCTCATCTCAACTTATGTCGTGGAAAGTTCGCCTGGTCTGTTGGATCATTCCCACCCCATTAATTTGTTTTCCATTCTCACACATTGTCCACTATATATTATAAATAATAATAGACTGTATATACAATATTCAAAACTTCATTAGGAAATAATCATGCAGGCAAATTGACATCATGCTTCTAATCTCCGTGTTTACCGTGTCTTTGTCATGGCTATCAATAGGAAACATCCCAAGTCTTGGTTCATGGATCTCTAGTTGTCTTACAGTGTTTAACAGAAAAGTTAAAAACTAAAAATTCATGAATCTGGGCCCAACAGAACCTTTCTGTACATGAGAACACACACCTTCAGAACTGTGTCACACAGTCATCAGACTGCATGTGCTGCATCAGGTCCGATTTGATAAAATTCTGCCTCTGGAAAGAAAAAAAAAAAAAAAACCCAACAAGCTTTTAACCTTGTTAACACATCTGTGACTTAACTGTGCATGGGAGTCTGGAAGTGTTTAATGTGTCACCACACCAAGTAGCTCGAGGAATGTGCTAATCTGTGTGTCAACACACCGAGAAGCTCCGCAATCACATTCAACTCCAGATTCACTCTTACCTTAAAGTCTGACTTAAATGATGTAGAAACACGTTACATGTCGTGTATAAATGTGGTTTCTTCTGCTCTGATCACTGTAACATCATCACCAGGTATACCGAGATGCACGCGGCGACCACACCTACGCTGTCTGGCTGCGTAGAGCTGCATAACACGTCTGCCTTCAGCTACGTAATGCATATTCCCTGAACAGCAGAATTTCCCCAAACTTGCTCCTAACACAGGTTCACAGATGTTGAAAGGGCTTTGTACCAGCTCAGAGGATCAGATCTGGTTCCAGTGGATCGAAGCACCAGGCTGATGATCTTGCACATAGTTGCTGGATTATATGAGCACATTCATACTGGAGTAATGCAGTCTGTTAATTTTATGAGGAGCAAACTGCATCTGGAGGGTCTGAAAGCTATGCGCGCATAGAGAGGAGCTACAGGAGGCTCGGAGGTTGATTTCATTTTGCACAGAACCTCAAGAGTAGAGACTGAGACCTGAACACCTGCTTCATCATTCACCTGGTAGTTTTTACAAACTTGTACTGGAGACAGCTGAGATGAATGGATTCGCTGCTGCCACAGCTGATCGTATATCAGCAATGATCACAGACACGGAAGTCGTTGTAAACAACAACAACAATAGCGTTGTCGTAGAAAAAAGTACGCACCGTATGAACATGTATTCTAGAAATGAATTACATTCATGTGGGCAGAGTGTAACAACACATTAACACTGTTTTTCTTTCTTTTTTTTCAAATTTACTCTCTGGTTCAGCCTACTAGAGTTTGAATTATGTTTTACGCCAGCTGTTCTGTCATCTAGCAGTGCTGCAGTGTTGTCAACTCCCCATTTAAATATTATTTAGAACTGACTATCAAAGAAGGGGAAATTAAGTTCTTTGAGACATAAAATCCACATACATCTCCTGCAATGAATAAAGATATAGTGATCGCCAGTGACTTTATTCTTCATAAATAGTCTGCCAATTAAAGTGGAAGGCTTTGTCTTGCTGGAGAGAACAAACCGGGCTCATTTACTGTACCACTTCCAGTATCTTGAAGTCATGACAGATAAGGAACATGGCGTTACTGTTGAATACCCAGCCAGTGATTGGAAAGAGACTCGGGGGCTGCAAAAACAATTCTTGACACTGAATTTTTTTTCAGAGCACAAAAGCATTTTACAGAGGACTGAAATTACATAATGCTCTTAGCTTACAGTGCATTACTTTGGTAAGTCCCTGAAGGGCCTATTTTCTTAGTGATATAGGGATTTAAATGTACTGTATTCACATCGATGAAGGAAAGAATTTGGGGATTTTGGGTGCTTTAGAGGACTGGATTTATTTTCTGAATATATCAAGCATATACTAAACAAAATTCTACTACATATCTGATATTGTGGCTCACTAAATAGGGAGTGAAAGTTTTGGTTTTTAATTGACACTGAAGAGAAGAAGAACATGTACAGGATTCAACTTTAACCAAATCCCATGCAACACGCCTCATAGGAGAAAATGAGAGTTCTTATGCTACGATTTATTCTCATTAGAGTACACCACATACTGTGCAACACTCTACGACGGATGTGACGACAGCACCCCTGTGCAATATTACTTTAGTGTCAAGTTAATCAATACTGTTCCCTGCTTAGATGGCTGCATAAATTCTAAGCACACAAATAGAGTATTTCCTTTCAAAGACTTTTGGAAACACTGTATTAAAAACAGATAATGGCTCCACACGGAAATGGAAAGATGAGTAAATGAAAAATGGGATTTCACAAAAAGGGCAAAGGAAAAAAGACTAACCAAAAGTGAGTGGAAACGGCTCCAACAGTAATGAGGAAGCGGAGAACAAACGGCAGTAGCAATAATAATAGCTACAGTGGCTGCTCTAAAATGACGCCATGGAGGATGCATTGGCACAGAGGCTATGAGTGGAAAACAGTGTTTCTACAATACCCCAGACAGTTGGAAGGACTCCGCTTAATGTCTGTCTCATTGGGTTTCATCAAAGAAAACTTGCTGTTTAGCACAAAACTGCAGAACAGAAAAGCCAAATGCAAAAGCCTCGTGAATACTAAGAGAACATAAAACATTTCTTGGGCTCCGGCGAGGCCCAGCATGTTACTCTGGCCGAGAACGCCACAGTGTACCCACGGCTGAAACTGAAACACAGAGGTGGGAGTGTGATGATACGGTGCTGCTTGTGGACAAACGGCATCAGGGAGGTCACATTTATTAATGATGCCATGAATGCGTGTAATGCTGGTGCAAAGAGTCTAAAAGAGCCGACATGAGACCCAAAGCACCATTAAAGTCACCGCTTCTGAAAATAAAAATGTGAAAATTCAGACCTGCCAAGTACATGTGAACGCCATGAAATGAATTGTTTTTTTAAGTTAATTTGGCATAAAATATAATCTGAAACTTATCTTAATGAGATGCAAATACAATGTGAAAAAATAAATAAATAAAAACAATTATATATATTCTGAGAAAAAAGTCAGAATTCCTGAGTTTTTTCGCCCTAATTGTATTTTTTTTTTCTTCAGTGACCCTAATACTTTTCCCTAAACTGCTGCTCTCAGAGGGGAAGGCAAACAAAAAATTCCTGTGTGCCAGAAGGTTGCTAAAGAGCACCTCGGTAATCCACAATGCTACAGGATTATATTTTTCTGTTATGGGTGCACTGATTTAGCAAAAGTTTCGATGTTTGGAAATAATGTTCAGCACCAAGTATGGCACAGAACAGAAGTTTTTAAATCACCGAATTACTGACATGTGCATTTGCACAGTATTAGAATGACCTCATGACCATGGTGTTTGCTGAAATAGGGTAGGTAAGTTGTGTTGGCATTTTTACTTTCAAATCCCTGGCATGGAGCATTCGCACTGCATTAAAATCACAGATGTATGCAGGTCATTTGAATCCAGTACAAATCAGGCTTTAGATCAGAAAACCACTCCATCACCAGGGCTACACATGCCATTTCTTGCTTCTGTGTTCTGCTTCACTTGATATAACCAAACACATCTGGAATTTAAAAAAAAAAGAAAGTTAGGTCAAGACAAAGAAGCACAACTCAATTTTTATATATATATATATATATATATATATATATATATATATATAGCATCTATTACAACACAAGTTGTCTCTAGGCGCTTTCCAGAGACCCGGAACATGACCCCCGAGCAGTTATTACATAAACAAGCCGGTAAAAACTCCCCTAGTGGGAGAAAAACCTTAAACCAAACAGCGACAAGGAATATACATATAATGAGTATTATCTTTTAATTTAATTTAATATCAGATGAAATACTTTGGGTTTCTGCTAAGAAATAATCCCATTACTGTATAATTTTCCGTCGTTTGACATTTCCGCGATGATGCTCAGTGATTGCGTTCTGTGCTGTCTGTAGGTGCTGTCTAGACTCCAGGAGCCAAGCCAGACCAAGTGAGCAGAGCTGAATGGCCTTTCTCCTGCCGTTAACACTGCTTGTCTGCCAACATTACTGTGCATATGGTCTGTGTGTTCCCATGCGGCCGGGCTGTGCACAGACGTGCAGCACTTAAAGCTGGCATCTTCGCCTACACAGGAGAGCGGGAGAAGCACACAATTATATGCAGACTGTCTGTTCTTCTTCCATCTGTCCTACAGCTCATAACTCCGTTTGACAGCCGCAGACATGTCACAGCTGGCTCTGAGACCAAACTCCAACAATGGCAGGTTAAGCCAACTAGGTCACATGTTGTCTTGATGCCTCAGTACATTTACTCACCCCACAGGGATCTTGTGAGATTCCTTGTGTCACTTAGGTTTACAGCCTATTTACTACTTAGTACACGGAGGACAATGTATTAAGTATCCATTTAATACTATGTACATGCTGCATGTGCTGTATGTACACGGTAGTAAGTATGTACCGTACAGTCATCCAAAACTTCAACCCTGTTTTTTCCAGTGAAAGTTTGAGAATTTCAGTTTCAAAAACAGCCTCTCTAGAAATAAACATAACATTCCATAAATCTAGTCAAAATTGTCTTATTTTAAGCAAAAATTTTTTGACTAGAATTCTTAAAACCAGCAAACTAATCAAATAAAGTTTTATTTTCTCACTAAGAAATGACTTTTTACAGTGTGCCTTATAAAACATTTGTTCTTGCGTTGTATTCATATTTAAGCTTTAATTATTTTGTTCAGTATAAAAAAATAGGCTGTTTTGTGAACTTATAGTGCAATAACTACTCAAAGCCTTAAAATATAAGCCAACAAAAACTATTGTAGAAGTAAAACATTGGAGCAGACTGCTGCCAGGGATTTTTAATCCGCAAAAGTCACAAGTGTTTTACATTACTGCATCTAAGTGTCCCGGTGGACCGAAGCATGGGCCTAATATGTTATATGTAGAGATTCTTATTGTTATTCTGAGAATTGTCCTAAACCCACCACAACAGATGTCCTTCCTGTAACACTCTGGGTTTTTTTTTTTTCCCATAAGATATGAAATGTCATTGATTTAGAACAAAAATGGTACCCTTATAGTAAATTGCCATATTACTGGAAGACCAAGGCTTTTTTCTCTTCACTGGATCTATTAAACGGTTCTGTTACTTTAGATAATAGCAGTGTACCTGAACAGAGCTGTGCACCCATAGAACAAAGCACTACCATTGTGCAGTATTTTTTCTTTATTTTTATTAACAGTTAACAGCAGTCTGTTCCCTTGAGCTGCCGTTAAGTATAATCACAAGCCTTTTCTAAATACAAAGCATCTAACTTTTAAGATGAATATAGTATTTTATTTGAAATTCTGTCTAAAAGCTATGAATATATAAGGTCTAATTTAAAACGTATTCAGCACTGAGCATATTTCCACATTAAATGTTGGAACAGCTGCTGTCACAATGAGACTGTCCTGGCTTTTATGTGGTTTGGCATTAAATACAGTAGGGGACATTTTCTGAAAATATAGACGCTGACTTTGAAGAACGTTTGGATATCAGTCCTGTCCTCGTTTCTTTTCAAACGTGTGACCTTTTGTATGATCTTTTTTGCATAAATCACTACCATGCCGTTAAACTTTCAGCAAAAGCTGTCTTGACTGCTAGACATAGAACAAGCTGCAGGAGTTTGATGTGCTGAACTGAAAGGAGTGTCAGAAACATGTCGAGAGGAAATGACATGGGGGGGGGGGTGGCGCCAGATACGGATAGAGGGGCTTTTCCCAGTGCACGGTACAGCGGGCTGAACCAAGCACCCGTAAAATCAATGACAATATGGATGTACAGGTTTTTGGTTTGTTTTTTGGTGCCATCTGTTTCGGTACAGGAGGCACAGTTTAATGATTGTACTCAGGCAAAAATATTTTCTGACTCATGAAACCCAGATACGTGCGTTATTCAGCTTTACCATAACAAGCCCGTTTGGTTTTGAACTCTGCAACCAACTCTGCTATTTACACAACATCCCTTGTGCAAATAACTAATAGCTTGTTTCTAGCTGTACTTTTGTGAAACAATCTTTTGTACTTCTGAGAGGGTCAAACTTGAAAGCGTTGTGTCTTTCACATCTATCCGAGTCTTCCACCCATTATTGTTGATTATTTTGCTGCAGGTTATCTGTCAAGACACTTTATCTTTTATACATTTTGAGACCTCTCTGTTAGAAAGACATGCAGCAGTAAGTCAAGCACGAAAACAGACAGAGTTACTGTAAACAGGCAACCTTCTTCGTTTCTTCTTTCTGCATTTCTCCCACCCACCCACTCCAGCACAAACACAGCAGCTATTGAATCTTTAATAAAAGGAACATCTGTGGCCTCTTTCCCCAGTGGAATTGACCTCCCCAGTTATGGCCAGGCTTTGTTCCAACGTTCTGTCGTATGGATGTTCTGTTTTAAAGGAAAGGCCCTAAACATACTGCATATATTTAAAGGGCTTAAACATTGTCCAGAGGGTCTGCCTGTGTGTTCGGGGGCACAGAACCAAAGACGAAGCCCAACATGGACACCAGTCATTTACACCTTAAATAAGTGCCGGCACCAGTTCCTTGAACAGAAAATGTTATGTACCAAGTAAACGATAGTTAACAAACAAAGACTGTTCACGGAAATGCATCTGTGTCAATAACGGTTTCATTTGACTTACAAAAAGAATATCTTAACTCACAAGCTGCAACATGGCAGCCAGATCTCAGCTGTAGGAACTTTTCCAGAACAAATATTGTCCTCTTTTCAGGACACATTTACAGACGGCGTTGAACGGAGTGTGTTTGATATGTACGCTTTGCTTGGTGCACATAACATTTCTAATTAAGTAGCTGTACTTCTCCACCATCTCTTCTTGAAGGGCTGGTCTCCTTTCTGTCTTATGTTTATGTTTTTAAGGGGCTGTAATAAACATTTTATTATCACATACAGAAAAAATTATTTTGTATATATATATATATATATATATATATATATATATATATATATATATAGAGTATATTTATGTACTGATCAAGTACTAATGAACTAGTTTGACGTGGCTGTGATTTAAAAACACGTCATGAATCCAGTTCTTTATTTGTGCCTCTGTGAATGACTTCCCCACCTTCACCTCACTGGTCACTTTTCTGAACCAAACAAACCCAGAAGAAGGTGACACTGGCGGACTTGTGCAGTACTTCAGCACAAAGGAGCATCAAAGCAGTATTGTTTGTGAGACAGCTGTGTGGACAGCGAGGTCTGTTATAGAGCCGTAGCTTTTAGACACCAGCTCTGACGTGGACGGGTGGGGGTGGCCAACCACAACGACGACGCCTGCAGGTTGCAGGTTCCTTGTTAACCCTTTGTCGGGCAGTCAATAAAACACTCGAAATTTCAAACTCTGGAGGGTTATTGTAGAATATTAAAGGGTCTCTGTTAACATTGTAATTGTTTTTTGCAGTAACCATAGACTGCAGTTCTACCGAAGTGATAAAATATGGTCACTTGCCCTGTGGAGGGTTAATGGAAACCAGTGAGTCTGAAGACAAATGACCTGCCATTACTGTGAGTGATGGGACGATTTCATCTGTAAAACCACTTTTGCTTACTTTACAATACTATAATTCTGTTACTTGTTATGAAAATATTACTATAGGCAAAAAGTACAAAAGGTAGGAAGCAGAATATTGATCAATACCACCTCCACGCGCCTCGATCCCGGAATGCTATAGCTATAATCTGATTGTTTGGAAAACACTGATACATTTCTATAGTTTAATTTATCTTTCACAGAGTTTGTACCACAGCTTTCCCTTTATTTGCTGTTGGGAAAAACAAGTACCCATTGGCTCCCACCATCCTGGGGGGAAGGAAATTGCTTCCTTGTTGTCCTCCTGAAAACACAGCATGAACACTGTCTGGCCGTAAAAGAAGTCACCACTTGGATTTAGCTCAGCATAGTTAGGTAACACAGCATGTTAGTTAAAAAACGTAATAGAAACTAGGGAAGAGACTCCCATTTCAGAAGCACTGCTGAGATGAGTAATGTTTCTTTTGGCAACAGGTTATTCAGCCCTAACCGAAGCAAAGAGTAGTTTCTAACTCCTGAAACAAGCGAGATGTCTTTCTGTTTCAGAAGGATCAAAGTGCCACGGTTGTCTGAGGATGTTGAAGTTGGGGATGCTGTGGGGATGACACAAGATACTTCCCATTTAACATTCCCAATTAAACCAAATGAAAATGCTCACCGGCGCTTTTCCTCCGGTCAAAGTAAACTCAGACGGCATTATGAGGATTAATTGGTTCCTGAAAACACCTCTATGGCCCCAGGAGCACAGGAACTCTAAAGATTAATGCACATTTTCAAAATGCACTGCTCTTTGCCAATTAAGGTAACACTGTCTTAAAACATATGCATTGGTGAAATAAACGTCCAGACTTTATGTTACAAAGGCGGTGATGAGCAGAGAAGTGCAAACGTCTGATTAGTACTTAGCTGATCCCGCGTCCATATCCATTTCCTTTCCACCATTTTGCGTAACTGTTCACATATTTATGACAGCCTGCTGGCGCTCTGGTGTTTTGCATTTTTGTGTGTTGGACAGAACACCAGTAACAAGTGTGTGTGTGTGTGTGTGTGTGTGTGTGTGTGTCTGATTGAACACTCAACTGGAGCACTCGCAGCGCACTCCGCAACAGTGAAATCACAAAATCTCCACTCGGTGTTACTCTCAGTTAATAAATAATACATTTTAGAGCTGCAATCGCAATACCACGATGCTGTGTTATTTTTTTTTTTGCAGAAGGTTATTATCCTGTCAGATTCTCATACTGGCCCATGCCTAAATGTGTAAAAATCACAAGGGTAAGGTCTCTTTTACAGGAAGGTGTGTATGAAGAACCCGGACACATCTCTGCTCTGAAGCGTAACCACCAGGACCAAACGTTGAACCATGTACCCCCGACCTAAAACATATGTCCAGTACTGCATTATAAAAACTACTGACATTATTTTGACACGCACGTTATAAATTTAAATAGCACATATACCTTTGTGTGTGTGTGTGAGTGTAAAAGCATATGACTCCTCAAAAACATTGCGATAAAACAATCTTATCTCTTTGTTTAAGGCTACTTTAGACTAGAAACATGTCACTATTTAAAAAAGTGTTGTTTTTTTATTATTTAGACTCCACTAAAGTATCCAAATGTGGATTTGGCACCAATTACCAGTTTGTGTTAAGGAGGCTGACACCACCTCCACCTTTAAAACCAGACTTAAAGCAGCAGACTCGTTTTCCTGAGAAAATTATTCAAAATATTTTATACCTGCAACTTAACTTAACCAACTGAACACAACGCAACGCAACAAAACAAAACAAAACTTCTTTCATTTCATATAAGTAGTTTTACCCCATTGTACTTTTGTGTTTGTGTCTCTCAATAACAAATATTTTTTTATTTTATTTTTTATAGTAAATTAATGACACATCTTAAAGAATATATAAACCAACAAAGCTACTGTACAGCTGTTAGAAAATTCCACCTGCTCACGTATTGTGTGTGTGGTCATTTTATGGTTCTGCAGCGTGGCAGAGAGGCGACAGGTTTCTGAGAATACTTCAAAAGTGACTTTATCTGTGTTTGTTCAGGCCTCGTATGACAACACCGCGGATAAACGACGCGCTCTCAGAGACACATAAACCTATCTAACGGTGACAGTCACTCTGCAGCACACTGAAATAGTAAATGCATAACATTCGTATTGCAGAACAATCTTTCGCATTCTACCATTAAACATCTTTAAAAAAATAAACCATCATGTAGAAGGTTGCTGCATAGGTTTTACACACTTTTTTTTTTTTACTTTGTCTAATGTAACCAACTTACAAACTGTATTTTATTTCTGTACGTCTGTCAAAGAAAAAAGAAAAAGAAGAGAAACGAGATGGTTTGACTGTGAATGAACTGAAACAGCTCTATCACAGAAAGCAGATAATGTTTTTGCATCATTCAGCTCCATATTTAAAGGACAGCAGCAGTTTGTACTCTGCTTCTTTATGTTATAGTCTTGGAGGGATGTGATATCCACATGAAAGCGTTTGCTTCTCTCCTGACGTGTAATTGTGTTGTGTGAGAATGTGTCTGGATGTTAATTTGAAAGGTCATACATTCATTTTTGCCCTTGTAAACTAATCTTAACATTTTTTTTTTCCCAAACAAAAACCAGGATTCAATTAACCCCTTCCCATTCTGAGAAATGTACATGTAAAATGTCTAGGACCATGTGGAGTAAAAGCTTTATTTCGGTCTATTGAAATCTACTGCTCTAAATTGTTTTTCCAACATGCGGGAATGATAAACCGTATTGTTTATTGTGTTGCCAGCAGTCCATAATTGCAGTGCGTTTCCTAAACCCATGAATATGACCAAGCTGTGAATGAGAGCACATCCTGCATTGGCAGGTTGGTTCAGAGGTTGGACGGAGTTAATTGGTGTGTCCTGCCAAAATCATTTGTGGTTTGAACTGCCGGTTACACAAAAAAAAACAGAAAAAAAAAAACAAACCGAACAGCTGGTAAAGACGTACAGCTGTGATTTTGCCCATGAGCCTGGATTTATGGCCTGATGAATGGATGAGATGGTATTTTGTCCAACAAGTCAATGTCACTCCAACTGTCTTCAAGTATGTTGCTGGTGTGCCAACCTGACTGACTGCTCCTGCCAGCGCTTCGTCTCTGTCTTCCTCTTCATCTGGCTTTGTCTTCCTCACACTGGCAGACTCTCTCGGAGGAGCTGGATGCTGGCCCTCCTCACCTAATGAATGAAGGCCCCCCCCCCCCCCCCCCCCCCCCCCCAACTGACTGCCAATCCTGAGCTGAATCACCACACTTGCATTGTATCCAAAAAAAATAACTAATTGTTTAACACAATTTTTCTCTGTTTTCTGTTTCCCTCTTTCATAAAGCTGCACTCTCACATGAGCTGTGCGCACCATCTACGTTTGGGGGCAGATCATACGCACGCCCCCATCAGCAACAAGAAAGTAGCAGTAAAACAAGAACTGCTTGTTGCCACAGTTGCATGGTCAGCCCACTTACTGCGTAAAACGTAAGGAACAGGTAGAAGACACGTATTTGTGAGGTCATTAATGATGGCATAGTGAAAACATGAAGTAGCACCTCGTTGATGATATGAGGAAACATTTACCTGTCGCATGTAAGGTCCTCCTCGTGAAGACGAAAATCCAAAGAAATACCAGTCCTAGTGCTGGCCACTTCTTCTTCTGATTTAAATTTGTCACAACATGCATGTTTATGTTCTTTTTTGTTTTTCCTGTCTATTCTGTTTTTTTTTCTGCTGCTCAACACCCCAGAAATAATGCAATTTAGGTATATTTTAGGAACTGGCTGCAGATGAAAGGTTTTCCCTGCTGGCCATCTAAACTTACCCATGCAAGTGGAATATCTTTGTTTTGTCAGTCTCACTCACTTTTTGTATGTGTGAACAATAAAAACAGCGTGTTTACAACTCATTCGATTTACACCTGAAGGAAAAATGGGTGTGCACTTTGCTGCAACACACACTCCTGTTGGCAGCTGACAGCTTGTCGATAAGTCACAGGAAGCTACTATAAGCTCAAGTGGCGTGCCAATCAAATCCTAAACCCACCGGCCACATTTTGGAATTGTCGTGTCAAGAGTGTTTGAGTGCAACCAGGAAGGTTAATCCATTACATAATTATATTTATTATTTAAGATTGTTTGTCTTTTTTCACTATTTCCTACTTTCTTTCTTAATTAAATATGTATTATATTTCATTATCTGGGGAGACAACAACTGCCAGCAAAGAACTCCCTGTATGTGTCTACATATCTTGCAAATAAGGATGATTCTGATTCTAATAATCTAAAATGTCAACAGATTATTTTTGCATATTTTGGGAAAGTCGCAGGAATAGTCACTTACGCGTTCACGCAGTTAAAAGATCGTTGCATCTCCAACTCCGAGGCAGACATGCATGGATTTGTTTGTTCACTATTATAACTTTCTTGCCTTTATAATTCCTAAATGACCATATAGCACAGATATCCTGGGTTTAGAAGGACACATCCAGGACTTGCAAGAGAAAATAAATGAAAGATTGGGCACAACTTCCAGTTAAATTGGTGCATGTAGGAATTTAATGAGGAACTTATTTGGGGGGTGGGCGGGGGGGGTCCTCAAACTTTTGCTGAACTAGTTTTGTAGGATATTTTATTGGGATAATAAAATGAAAGAATTACAAGAGTCTCAAGTTTTACTGGAGAAATCAGCTGCCACTTTTATTTTTTATTTTTAAACTGAAACAGGCCAGGCACAGGATGGGGTTAGGGTTTAAACCTTTTATTTTCACTTCTTTTATTTTGTCAGTTTGATTAAAAAAAAAACAAAAAAAAAAAACACATGTCTTTAACATTTTGTTTTTACTTAATCAAATATTTGTCTCTTGGATAAATCATTAATGCAGTACAAAAGAGCCTGGCTTGTAACGGTTTACACATGTTGTTACATATTGCTTGGTCATTTTAGGGTGAATAATTAGAAGAAATGGTTGTTTACATACACATTTATGATGTTTGTAGAAAAACAAGTTAAAGGTTTGCCATTTCCGGTTGCTGGTAAGCACTGTAGTCTCGCGGTTTGTATGTTCTTCTTTTGCCTACGCGGATTATTTTTTCTTTCCCTAATTTCAATACCTCTGCATGGATTTTCTCGCCTTCCACAACATGTCCAGATGTGGACAAATGTGTCGGTACCTTCTATTGAGGAAAGAAAAGCTCACAATAGGCACTGGCGATTCTAAATTGTATGTAGGAGACAGTCTGCATGTTCATGGCTGTTTGTCTCATTTGTGGGGCCTGTGATGGAGCGGCGATGTTGCTTCTCGACTGCTGACAGCAGAGATAGACTCTAACCCCTGTGACCCTCCCAGCAGGATGAAGTGGGTGCAGAAAGTGGAAGGATTTGCTACTTCATGTTTATTTGGCTTTCTTTTTCTTTCTTTTTTTTTTACTTATGGAAGAGGATTTAGAAAGAAGAAAAGGACATGAACTGATAAAGTCAGCACTCTAATTTAAATGGAGCAATGTCTGTGTGCAAAGAGGCAAACAAAATAGGTCCTCACGGAGAACCAAAGATGAGACACGAATAAAAATCTTGATTGGGAGGGAAAAAGGCCTTGATTACCAAATGAACTTTAACTTACTAACACTGTGGGTGGACCACAAAGGTAATAACATGCTGTGTCCTCCGAAATGTTCAGTGTAGTGACAAACAAAGTGCTACTGATTATCACCTGTCAGGGGCAACACAACAACAACAACAACAACAGAAACCTTCACATCCATCTTTGTATTGTGACATTCTCCAGTCAGTCATGTAGCACAGAGGCTGACACATCTACTAACAACAACTGAGCCTCAGATGTCAGACAAAGCTGCCAACAGGAAACGCCTAATCAGACTTTTGAAGAGTTTACAACACCTTTTACAAAAGGTCTCCAACATTTTTTTTTTCTATTTTGAAACGGGGCAAAAAAACAAAACAAAAATGTTTCAGCATTTCATTTCAAATTATCCCTTATTTCACAAAACCAGGTTCCAAAGTTGGTACAGTAGAAAAGGCTTGCAGAAATCCCTTTCATCTCAGTGTGAAGAATTCTCTTCATATGTGAATATACTTTGACTTTTTCATGCACAACTGTAACTACAAGTGTGACAAATATGTCACTATGTGCTTTTTCAACTACTAATTGTTGTGGCATTGTTAGAGAAATTATTTTCCTATTAACATGTTTTGAAGGTCAAGAGGATCCATCCGCTCCAAAGAAAACTCCAGGTAAAGATGGAATTTAAGCCCAATATTAAAATAAAAACTTATGCATGTTCTTTAAGGGTGTGTTACTTTCATAATTAAAAAGTTGAGTAAATGAAATACAAACAACAGTAGATTCTTTGAGTTTTAAAGGGTAAAAGTTTGGAGAAAATATCTATCTATCTTGCTTTTCTCAGTTTTAAGTACTTTAGTCTGTTTATAGCTATTGTTTTGAGTGTTATTATGACATGATGGTTTTAGTAACACTAAGAAGGGAGCAGATATGCTGTCACCATATTTTTCCTATTATTTTAATCCTTGGACTAGGATACTAGTCAATTTTTAAAAAACAGTATGTGGTGGTTTTAATGAACAATGACTGCACAATTATTCCTACAAGAACAGCACAGTTTAAAGGTGTGGTTTTGTCTTTTAAAATCCCTGTTGATGAAAGGCATTATTTTTACAACTATTAGAGTAAAAGTGCAACGCAGCCATGTGTACTCTGGATCTATTAAAACCAATGCAAGCTTATGTTTTGCACTCTTACCATAATTCTTAAAGAAATTTAAACTTAAGTAGTCAATTCATTATTCTGTGTTACCAAACTGTAAAGCATAAAAGTATTGAAATATGTTGATACTACATACAATACAATAATACTGTTTTCCATGAGTTCCATGTGCTTTTTTAACTATTGCACTATAAGTATTATAAAAACAAATAGTATTTAAAAAAATCAGACAAGGTCTACCAATATGGTTTTTGAGGATGAAATTCAGGATGAGGAAGTTTGTCTAAGGAAGTGGGAGTGGCCTGTTTGAATCTCTTTGTCTGGGACCACGCTGGAGAGTTTGTTTGCTTCTGCTAGGTGCTGGGGAAGATGGGATCGGTACTGTCCTACCTGGAGCGTACACGGATGGAGCCTGAGTCTGTTGAAGGTAGTAATGCTGGTTTGGCTTTGGCAGTCATTTTGGAGGTAAGCTAATGGAGACTGCTGTGTTGAGGGGTGGGAGGTAAGGGCCGCTCCAGCAGGAGAGCGCTCCAGCCCAATAGGATCACTTTTCCTGGCACTGCCTCCTCTGTCCAGCTCTCTCTGGAGCCAGAGTTTGGTAATCATATTGTAGTATTGTAGGCAGTGAGAAGAGGACATTTATCTAAGTTTGTTTGTTTCTTCTAGGTGTTTTGAAAGGAAGTATCAGCACGTTCAGTGCTTACAGCCTGCATGAACTTCATCTGTTTAAATAGCCAACCAGCAGGACAGCACTTAGCCAAAAAACCCCAACATAAAACGTCTCTAAATGTCAATGTGAGGGAGGGGCAGACTGTGTTTGTACCTACAGAAAGTTCTGAATCGCTCACATTTTCATGAATCCTAAAACACATGTATATTTCACATGGCTAAACTTTTTAATGCACAAATATGTTTTGCTCAAGTTTCAGTACGGAGGCCTAATGTGTCTTGACGTAGTTTGAGGAGGATTTATCTTTGCTCTGACTCCCCATTACTCCAAAAGCTCAGTATTCCCACAAACTCCCAATGGTGTGACTTTCCACTGGTGCAAGCACCAGTACCCTACCGCAGAAAAGTTTACTTTCCGTTTCTTTTACTGGCCAATGTTTCATTTAATTATTTATTTGATATAAAAAAGGACATTTGTTAAAGTTGCAGTTGGTAAATGTATTTTTGTCACGTTTACTGAAATGACCAGTGTTTTCTGATCATGAAGTATAAACTAGGTTGTTTGAGAAATAAACCAGTTCATTTGGTAGCACCAATGCTTGCAATGCAGTTTGCAAGTTTCCACAGCTCCCATTGCAGCTCCTCCCATCAGAGCCAGGGGGCGTGTTTGCCAAATGTCAATCACAGTCACACTGACGTTACACAACCCCCACCACTCCCTCCCCTCCAGCCTTGTGCTTCATGTGAACATTTTTACACCCCTGTTTGAAAAAAGCTTCATGTGAAAGGTTGAAGAAGGTTTATTAAAATGGGGGATAAATGAATACCACAGGAACGTCTCTGATTTCTTCTTTGGCAGTTACTGCTCACACATGTAAGCAAAGTAAGCAGAAGAAGACTGCTCCAGAGTAGCAAGCAAAAAAAAACAAAACAAAACTGCTGGAAATAAAACTGGTGAATATTGGAGTGGGATTTCAGCGGTGGAGGGAGATGGGACTTCCCGAGTCATCATCTGATCTTTGCTCGTCTCTGGTTTATTTGTTGGCACTTATGAGCAAACTAAATATTTACTATAAGGAGAATATTCAAACCTGCACATTGCAAAAGGCAAGGCAGGTTTATTTGCATAGTACAATTCAACAACAAGGTGATTCAAAGTGCTTTGCAGAGACTTTAAAAGATCACAAATAAAAAGCATGATTGAAAATGTAAACAAAAGCAAGAGAAAAGAAAAAAAACAATAGATAAAATCAATGGTTAAAATGTAAATAAAAGATGAAGATTGCGCCCTAAGCTAAGGAGGTTAGTTTTATTATACGGAGAAGCTCAGTTGGCTTGATTTTATTTTTTCAGACGTCATTTGTATGGTTTCCTTGTAAAAGCCTGAGAAAAACATACACTTAGTGTAAGTAAATATAAAAGAAATGCATCATGTAATGTCAATCCAGATAAAATTTTGTCATATAAATCTTATTTACCTCCATTTGTTCCATTATTGATTTATTCTCAAGTATCTGTTCTCGGGTTTCTATAGTAATGTTTCTTCACAGAGCACACTTTAACAGCAGGGGGACGAAGGAGGTAGACAGTTCTGGAGTCCAACTGAGGGGTTGGGAGGGGCATAAACGTTTGTTCTCATTTTCTAGCCAGTTACTAGATTTTTGGGAAGATCCTCACTGCAGCTTTAAGCTGAGCACAGCATGCACGTTATTTAACCATACAAATACTGTATGTATAAATTGTTCTATGGAGTTCAACAAGAAAAAGCTCATTATGTGGTCAACTGACAGCAGTACACTTTTGTGTTAAATGAACCAACTCTAACTTAAACATTGCACTGCAAGACACATCGACATAGATGCAAAGATTACTGAAAGAAAGACAGAGGCCAGCTATTAAACCTGACGGATGATGCTCTCTGACATTCGCTTTTGTTGTGCCTGTCCTTTGTTGCAAAAGAAATTTGTGGGATGGCGCAATTTGCCGGAGACTGTATTTGCAATTATATAAATATGCAGGAGACGTCCGAAACTCTCGAGAGATGTGGGCTTTCTGAATTATTTCACCTGCTGGGTAACAAGTACGCCCGCACAAAGTATGATGCAATTCAATGTTGCATTACAATTTTCAAATACGAATCATTAAAATTCAAAAGGATCGAAGGACTGGTTGCGTTGTCGGAGCTCAGTAACACAGTTGCAAACGCACTCTTAAAAAAGCACGTTGGGTTGCAGGAGGAGCCTGAGTTTGTCTTTATAATATTCGCTGTCTGAGTCACAAACGTTGACCACAGAATTGTTCAAACCAGTGGGATGTTGGAAAAGTGGGCTAGGCATATTTGGCATAACAGACCAGGATGATGACGAATCAGTGCGCAGTTGTTGGAATACTGAGTGTGGGGTGGCACCCAATTCAATTAGATAATAACTCTTTCATTACAGATGAAAAGAGAGAGAAATGACTGACATTGGTGTTGTTTTCCCCTGATACACATAAGTCGTAGCAAATTGTATTTTTATTTTTTTACTTAATGTTCACTCTAAATTTTACCACTCTTAGGCATTCCTCTCTTTAGCAAGTATTTGACATGGATGTCACACAGTAACTTTCCCTTCTTGAAGCTGACTGTCAGCTCTGCTTTAAACATTTTCAGCAAAAGGTGACTTCTGATTACAGAAATCAAAGCAGCTGAAGTCAAAACATGAGCTGTTTTAGCTGGCAATAAATCTAAGCTGTTAAGAATGTTTGGGAATAAGAGCACGGTGAGGTCTTGAAGCTAAAAAGGACAAGAAAGTCAAGCCACTGAGTTCATATTTTGTAGGAGCACTTTGACTCTACTTCCATAAAAGAAAATCAACATTTCCCGTATGTTTCTACATTAGCACAGTTATGGAAAATAACATGTGACAAGAAAGTAGCTGTATGTCATAATTGACACTCCAGGCAAAGTATGTAGTCACATGAATGTTTTGAAACTAAAATTAACAACTAGGATTTTTTTTTTTAACAGCACATATAATGCAGTTATAAAATTATTTAACATTTCATTCGTAAGTTGTTACAAGTCAAGTGAAATGAGCAATGCCAGAATGCTAAAACTGTTTTTGATTATCCTTGTGATCCTGTGGATTATCGATAATGACAAAGCACTCGAGCCACTACAACTGGAGGTTAGAAGACGGACCACTCGCCCACACCCAGGAGGAACTTTTGCAACTCAAGTCTTTCATCCTCTGCAAGCAAAAGCTGGCAGCCCTCCCTCCAGAGATTTACCAAGGAAAAGAGGCAGACAGGGTGATGTGCGTACCTGGTTAAGGAAGTGTCTCTTCAGACCTCCTCTCCCCTCCATCATACTGGCTAATGAATGTGCCCTCCAAAACAAGATGGATCAAATTCACGCCAAGTATCAGGGGGAGAAAATCTTCAGCGATGTCTGTACCATTGCCTTAAGCAAACCCTGGCTGGAAGGATTGATCTCGTACTCCGAAATTAGCCCTGTGTCTTTTATTAACAAGAGCTGATCAAGAAATATATTATCGGAGAAAAACTACAAAATAGAACAAGAGTTTTCCAATGTGAATATGGAACATGCCTTCAGGAAAATAAAAGCACTTACTGAACAGACAGTAAAACAAGACTATTCCACACACACAGACCCCAGAACGTCTGTGCTACGTAACTCTACGTAACTCTACTCTACGCAATGTAACTAATGCATGATTATATGTTGTCTCTAATGATTGGCTGATCATGATTGTCTGTTATCAGATTATCTGTTACTTTTCATTTCTTTTTCTGGCATTGCTGCAGGGTTCTCAGCCTCTGTGCCATGGAACTTTCCTCATTCTTCTTTTGCATAATGCATAAGTCCCATAGCACAGCATGGTGGCCCACCGTTGGAGAACATCCATCATCACTCTTCTACCCAAGAAACCCAGTCCATCAAGAAGCTAATCACTATCGAGCTTTTGCACTCACACCTTAAGTTGGAAAATTCTATGAAAAATTTATCTTGGGCTCTATCTTTCCAACTGTCAATCTACAGCTGGACAAATATCAGTTTGCATACAAAGCTAAGCAAGAACCGGAAGATGCTGTGGTAGTTCTTTTTCACCGTCTCCTTCAGCATATGGAAACACCAAACAACATAGTAGCAGCCCATTTCATGTATCTGAGTTATGGATTTAACACAATTCAATATCATCAGATGATCAAGAAATGACACCATCTTAACACTGCACCTGATAACATCCACCTTATCTATAGCTTTCTAAGAAATAAATCACAGGCCGTAAGGATAGGGTCTGCTACATCTGACACTTCTGATACCAACAATGGAGTCCCTCAAGGCTGTGTTCTAAGAACCCTTCTCTACACATTTTTACACAGATGACTCTATCAACCCCTCACTTGTCAAAAGATGCAACAAATATTCTGACAATGCAATCCTGGTTCTCCTCAATGACCACACCTCCATCACTCATTACAACGCAGTCTCTCATTTTACACAGTGATGCACAGACAATTACCTCCATATCAATAGAAAGAAAATGAAGGTACTTGTTTTCAACATATCGACCTCCAGTCTGCATCAGATCTCCATTAATGGTAACACAACAGAACAGGTCAATAAATTAAAATACCTCAGACTCACCCCGTACAATAACCTAACTTTTGACCAACACATAATTGGTCAAAACATTGCCAGATACGTAAATGTTTTTATGCAGTTTCTGTTGCTTAGTTTTGTGTTAAATATTTACTGTGTTGATGTTTATTGTGTGAAATGTCTATGACAGTAAAGCTATCTATCTGTCTGTCTGTCTGTCATAAAAATACATGATAAATATATCAGACATTAAAGGATTTCACAGACATCAAAGGCTTTCACCAAAATTAATGTTTTATGGACGTAGCTGTAGACTTTCTGTGCTCTGTTCACTAGGTAGTTCCATAAAATGAAGGCTGTAATGAAAAGCGCTCCCTTTGTCAGTAAATGTGACATAGGAAAAGATAGTAGTGAACTATCTGTGGATCTCAGTGGTATGGAGGAACAAACTAGGTCAATAAGTCTGAGATGTATTTAGGGACAAGGCCATTTAAGGCCTTGAAAGTGAGCAGTAAGAGTTTAAATCAATACAGAATTTAACAAGGAGCCTGTGCAGAGAGAAAACCACAATTGTGACGTGTTCATGCTCTTTTTTGTTCCGGTAATTAATCTAACTGCAGCATTTCCAACCAAGTGAAAATGGTAGAGGGGAACCTCTTGCTGATGTGAGTATGTTGCATTACAGAAGTCATGGTAGTAGTTAAAAGCATGAATAAGACAATTTTAAAAATTGCCTTAAGCTGTTGCAGAAAAACTAAGACTTGAATCAAATATTACGCTTGGATTATTATCAGCCTGTGTGATATTATTCAATGGACCCAATAGGACTAAGTGTGTTTTCACACGGACACCGTTTTGGTCAATTCAAAGGCCTTCTGGACATGAGTATGGTTCACTCACACTATGTTGGTGTGGACACAGTAACTCCACCCTGGTGTGCACCAAACGCCATACCAAGACCGTTTGGATGACACTGTTTTGCTACGGCTTCAAGTAAATTCTGATGTCTTCTGTTTGTAGCGTGAAAACCCCAGGACCCTGATTCTGCCCGATCACAGGTGAATTACACATGTTTGATCTCAAAATGTGTGCCTAGACCGCTGGGTGGTGCATTGTGGTTTGTGAAGAAGCACAAAGAATTAAGGTAAATATACTAAGTCCAGTTTATTTCTGCTGTAAACACAATGTTGCTATAATCATTTATCTTCCAATGTGGCAGCCTCTTATTAGCTCATCAGCACGTCTCAGTCATCTGATGCGCAACTATGGTTGTGATTAATCTGCATTCATTCAAAATTATTTGAATGAAAAATGAGAATGATAATAAAAATGAAAAAGTGTACAACTTCTAAAAAAAAAAGTTGGAAAATTACTGTCATGCAAAGGGTAAATACTATCTTTTTTTATGGCAATGTTTTTATAAACTGGTCATACATAACAGATTTATGATCTGTAAATCACAAATGCAGTGAAAAGATGATTATACATTACAGCCAACATTAGTGTGACTTTATTTTATCTGAGAAGATATAAAAATAGCTTACATAGTAATGATAACACTGGTGGTGATCAGTTATGTCTTATCTGTACCACAGGGTCTTGGACATGGTGAACAGGGCCTACAAAATACCACAGTAGTGTCAAAGTTCATTCAGCTGATGAACTCACTATATAGTTCTCTACATATGAATTACTATAGTGATGGAAGACTAGTGGACAAGATAACAGCTAGGAGGTGGTTTCAGACATAGCCATGGTTGACCAATGACAGCACTGACTACCATCACAGGGCTTTGGTGTAACATTTGGACCAGAGTTAAAACAATGCTTGTGAACTTGAACTGAACAAAATTGAAAAATTATACAGAATAACATAGTGTGCTACAAACATGTGAAAATAGCCTTAAAAGGTTATTTGCAGCAGATAATGGAGTGACCTTCATCTTATCATCATTGCATTTCTGTGTAAACAATGGTAATGTATTTTCTTTTTTTAAATAAACAAGCCAAGAATTAGCTTAATAGAAAACAGACAGGGGTCCAGGACAAAACCCTGAGGTACACTGCAAAGTAGCTGAGCCACTGAAGAGAGAAAATTATTTAAAGTGAACTGCCTCCTCAATCTAAACTCAGATAAGCGGAAGTTAATGAATGCATGATTTACAACCACAAACTATATAATTATCTGTTAATATGAATTTAAACAATCAAATATTTTATTTTGTCTAATTTTAAGGCCATACTTTTGGCTTTACTTGATGAGCATCTCTGTGAGAAATATGGATTCTCAGTGGAGGGAGCTTCTTCAACCTAGAGAATAATTAAAACACTAAAGCTTTGTACTTGTTGATTTGTACTTATAGACTTACTTGAAAGATTTGTGAGTAATCCTACTTACCTGTTTTAATTATGTTTTTATCTTTGTTCTTTACTTGCTCCTGAGACGGTTTATACCATTTGGGTTTTAGCTGAGAGAATAAGGCTAAAATGGTCTTACATGCCATAAAAGCACGTTTAGACAACAAATTAAATTAATACAACATGCAATTAGTATTTGATCTTATCATACCTCATTGGTGGGGCTGTGATATTATAAGCCTAATAAAATATGTAGTCATGGAGCGATTTTCTGCTATTCTTTTCTTTGGCTGTACCTTTTTTTCTTTTTCTTGGACTATGTTGATCCTGTTTGTATGTATTTAATATAATTTGGTCTTTAGAATATGCAGCTTTGCTGCCAGTAGACAAGTCCACCAATTTAATTCATCATCTAGTCCTAACAGGCTTTTAATCTGTATTTAAGTAACAATTCAAAGAATAATTTCATTTAAGACTGGCATCTTTTATCCTTAGTGTATTTACATGTTCATCTTATAATTTTAATGTTAATCCCTAAGGGAATTCTTTTTTCAAAATTATATTTTTGAGCAATGGAAAGGGACACAAGAGTGGAAAGAAAAATCAAGAAAAAATTAAATAGCAATAGGTTTGCCACAAACATTTTGTAGATATTTGTAATTTATCGAGGCTTGGCACATTAAGTCTGTGTTCACTCTCGTACTATGTTGCCAAGATGGCAACCAGTGAAGCTGCAAAGTGATGTTTACACTGTTCACCTGAACTATCTGACCACCGTGAGTGTACAGCAGCCTTCCATACATGTTACTATGAGTGTAAGTGTAATTATGGAAGTGTAACATTTGAGATGCAGCAATAGCCTACCGTAACGTGAAACCTTTTAGCCCCTGAGGAGAACCGTCAGTGTGACCATGCACGCCGTTTTTGATTACATTGATCTGCAACAACGGTACGAACAAGACTGCACTTTTACAATTACTAGAGCAATTATGACCCTTTAATGGCCCACAAGCTTTTCAAATACAAACAGAACTGCTGTTTGGTAGTAAATAATTGCTGATAACTGTTTGGTGCAGAAAAATACTACATCATTACTGCAAAACATCAAACAACTTCAACCTAATCATGCACCATTATAAAGTCTACTGCACACAAAAATACACAGCCAACAAATAGCTGCTTTTTTTTTTTTTTTTTTTTACATCGTAGTCCTATTGATCTGTCATAAAGAGCCCATTAACCACCCTGCTTCATACACTTACATTTCTATTTGTTACAAAGTTTCTCAATGGTTGTTTGGCAGCCAACAATTCTTTATTTCTCCTTCAAAATCATGTTAGAATTATAGCTACATGGACATTATCATCCCCAAGGTCTGGGACATAAAACTGTTTGTGGGCATAAATAAAATACAAGAGCAATAATGCCATGTGTAGCGCTTGAGAGGGCATAGAATGTCTGAGTGCTTGTGTTTCCGTCAGCAGGACTGCAGTCCTGATTGATGAGGTGATTGAGGCTGGGGACTTCACAACAAATCAGCTCTGTTGTTATGAGGCTCGCTGACCAATCTGCCACATTTGGATCTTGACAGTGTCTTTACTACCTTATCTTGGGACAAGGTTTCCTCAGCCATGTCTGACCCGACTAGATCTAAGGACATGAGAGAAATGCATATTTTCATTTTGATTGCTCAGCCAGTTTGGTTAGAAGGAACGACTTACCTGCCCATGTCCACACACAAGGATGCACAAATACATATAACACTTGCCAGGAGTGCATCACCTTCGTCAAGCCCAACCTCTTTCAAGTCATGCATCTCAAGTATACTGATGCACGTCCATATTCACCCACTACCCCAACCCTCCCGCTGCCAATAAAAATATGAAGAGCAGAGGCAGTGAGATTGAGCTTCCTGCCATGGCACAAGGGGAGTTTGGGTAATATTCAGACAGCTTTGCCTCAAGCAATAAAATCAAACAGAAGCTCCCTGCAGAGTTGGACGTCCGTTATTAAAGGCTGTTCTTTTCCTGTCAGGGTCAGCACAGACTCTGTTAAACCCAAGCCCATGGAAGTAGGAAAAATAAATAAATAAAGTCAGATACATGGAAAAAACAGGAGATCAGTCTGGTTTTTTTTTTTTTCAACATGCAGCACACATTTCAAAGGTTACTTGTAATCATTTACTGTTGTTGAACTAGCTGAATAATAGATAACTT
The DNA here is from genome assembly GCA_014839995.1 of Xenentodon cancila. Lineage (NCBI taxonomy): Eukaryota > Metazoa > Chordata > Actinopteri > Beloniformes > Belonidae > Xenentodon > Xenentodon cancila. Next base: position 11,061,122 of record CM026197.1, read on the forward strand.
CGCTTTTTATTGAGATTTTCTTCTACTCCCCCCATATAAGAGTATAATTTTCATATGTTATGTTTATCATAAGGAGTTAATTGTTCATACCAGAAGAAGGCATGGACCCTGAAAAAAAATGTTTGTCTGTGCAGATGGGTTAAGGCATGTTACTTTACCCAACACATTCTTACACATTAGTTATGTTTAAGTTCTTAAAACGGATCTTAAACTGATTTATAAAGCACCTTCAAATACATTTATCCAATTTTGTCACCGTTTTTTTTTTTCTTTTTCATTCTAAACCACACACTTGTGTTTTGGCTTTTTGTGTTGTACTGTTTCTATTTGCTTACATTGCTTTGTTCCATCTGTCCATTCTTTTTCTGCATGTTTTCATCACCATGTTCAGGGCCACATACCCCGTCTGTTATCTGCTGAGAGGCAGACTATACCCTGAACATGTCACATGGTGATGCGGATAAAATAAGATAAACAACCAGGAAAGCTCATACTCACCGATCAACTTCACATGCATGCTTTTGATCAGCGAAAGGAACCAGTAAAACTGGCGAAAACGCTCTCTGCATGAGGAGAACGTGTGAACTTCACTTTGAAAGGCCTCAGGGTTCAAGAGAAGGGACAAAAAAAAAGTCAATTCAAGTAAATATACATGCAATCTGATTTAGTCCAATTCATTATAATCCAATTCAAGATTAAACTCATGTATATGATCCCAGTTTGTGAAAAGCTGCCTGATTGAATACAATCAATAGATGGGATTTTATGTCCTCCTGCAGAACGAGATGCAGAGAGGACTGTTATCCGCCTGAACTGGTTGGATGGTGACAGGATAGAACAGAGAAAGACATAAACATACAAATACATTAAAAACATTATGCCAGGAATACGTGCCACGGGAAAGAGAGGAAAAATAAAAGTTAATGACAGCAATAATGGCATGTACATCAATACTCATCCTCCTAATTAGAACCACAAAAACAATAAGCTTTATACATGTTAGGAAGATGCATTGTAAACATCCACTGATGATGACAGAGTTGCTTGATTTGCATTTGACTTACAGGTATTTATAAAGTGCTTTCCAGTCTGAAGAGCAGATGCATTCCCCCAAATGTAATTTAAATACAGGAAAAAGCCTAAACGGTTGTTATCAGGCTGTAGTTGAACTGAACTGGAGTTCTTGAGGTCGAGCTATTAAAGCTGGATAATACGTTTCTAAATCGAGCCATTCCAGCATTTGTACACCAACCACAGTAAGCCGAGCTATTGACTGGCCTGGGACTCCTCCTTCCGGAAGTGACGAGATCGCAGGAGTGGGAATACCAGTCACGGGATGACAACAACACAGTGGCAGAAGAAGAGCAGGATGGGCAACAAAGAAGAAGAAGACAACAATGAGACTGAATTCCTGCTTGTCCAGCTGAAGGAGCTGAACATCCATCAGCTGAACATCAAGGTCATGGATGGAAGGAGAGGTAAGTTGGTTAAGCTATAATCTTGATTTTCAACATTTTGAAAGGAATTGTAAAAAAAATAAAAGAGAAGTATAGGTCTGTCAGTGTCTAACACTCCTGGATTATTAGTATGTTTTTAAGTTAATGTAAGGTTAACTTTTTCAATAGGCTTTCTGATAAATATGTTTGCAGACTGGGTAAATTATTTGACATTAATGCAGCAGCGACTGCAGGCGCTGTCCATTTTTGTAGCATTTTTTAAATTGCATCAGCGCCAAAACAAAACTTGTGAACTCCTGTATCTCTGTCTCACCTGCTCTTTGTTTTTATATTTGCTTTTGAAGCAGAACACCAGAGACTCCCTCTTCCCTGACCTTTTTCTGCTCTCAAACTAAATTGGATCAATGACAAAATAGGAGAATGAAATGCTTGGAAAACAAGGAGACACCCATGATCTCAGTGTGTCATAAGCATAGACTGTACAAGAAGAACTGGACAAAACCCTGTGATTTCACCCACTGGTTTACTGTGGAGCAGTTTTGAAGCCTCTTTTTTCTCATCTTGGGTGGGTGGGACAGGCGGGCCAGGGAAGGCAGCAGGATATTCCCACATTATGTCAATCACAACTAGCTCTTAAGTTTATGCCAACCTGTGATGCTATTTTATTATTATTTTATATTCATTCAGGTTAAATTTGTCCAGACGTCCTCATTTCAAGAGTTGCTATCGAAACATCTAAAATGAATGCTTTCAAAGGTGAAATGAGCTCTGCTGGGACAAACTGCTGAAGAGCTGTTGCAGCCACGTAACATTCGTAGCGAGACCTGTAAACAGACCTCCTTTTTTTGTCCATTTTTTTGTATTTCTTCTACAAAAACCTGGAGGATATTATGGATCGGCTAAATTTTACCCAGAGCTTTCTCTAAGAAAGTTTTACCTGTCATGGGATGTGATCTGATTCAAATAGTAAACTCATCTATTTTGTCAGCTGTTTTCTCCCAGGCCGTGAAAACAACAGTCATCAAACCACTGTTGAAAAATAACAATCTGGAGAAGTTGCCAATGCAAAATTACGGGATCATCTTAAATCTTCCATTCATTAGTAACGTTATTGACAAAGCTGTGTTTTGACAGTTAAATAACTTCTACTCCGACCAACCGCTTTGACGTCTTCCAGTCAGGTTTTCATGGTCTCCACAGCACTGGGACTGTCCTTGTCTAGGTGTTGAATGACATCCGCATAAACACAGACTGCGGATGAACCACAGTGCTCGTATTATTGGACTTCAGTGCCGCATTTGACACCGTTGACCATGGTATATTACTAGAATGACTGAAATTTCTTCAGCTTCAGTGACTCCCTTAGGCTCTGACCCAACTCTAGACTGTTTTGTTCCTGTAGACCTCCCTGAGCTGACCTCAGTCGTCAATAGATCTAAATCATCCACGTGTCTGTCAGACCCCATCCCAACTCGACTACTCAAAAATGTTTTCTCTCTTATTGGTACGACAATACTGGACCAGATCAACTTATCCCTAATCTTAGGATATGTGCCACAGGTTTTAAAAGTTGTGGTAATTAAACTATTACTTAAAAAAACCCTCTTATGACACAGACATTTTAGCTAATTCCAAGCAATTTCCAACCTTCCATTTATCTCTAAAATTCTGGAAAAGGTAGTTGCAAGCCAGCTGTGTGACCATTTGTATAGAAATAATCTATTTGTAGTTTTTTAGTCAGGGTTCAAAGTACATCATAGCACAGAAACAGCACTAGTTCGAGTCATGAATGACCCTCTTATGGCATCAGATAATGGATTAGTGTCCATACTGGTTCTGCTGGACCTCAGTGCTGCTTTTGATACTGCAATGTATTGCGATTGCTATGCTGATGATACACAGCTGTATTTGTCTATGAAGCCAGATGAAACAGAACCATTAGCCAAACTTCAGGCGAGTCTCAAGGACATCACAGACTGAATGTCCACTATTTCTTTGCTCCTAAATTCTGATTAAACAGAGGTTGTTGTTTGTGGTCCCGAACACGTTAGGAAGAGATTATGCGGTGTTGCGATGGCCTTCAGGACAGTTCCCATTGAGCTGTCAGCCGGTTAAGCCCTGCAACACGCATAACTGATGGATCACAAGTGTTGTTTGGCGCGACGCAATACACAGCTCAGATAGATGGACTATAGATGGGAAGTATGGCGTGAGAGCGTGTGAAGACAGTCAAATGCTTGGGTCTCTGGCAGCCCTGCCAAAATGCATCAGCGACTTGTTGTTGCCATATCAACCATCCCGACCTCTCTGGTTTTCTGGGTCAGGTCTGCTCAACGTCCCCAGAATCAGAACAAAACACGGAGAAGCAGCATTCAGGTTTTATGCTACTTACATCTGGAATTAATTTCCAGAAAACTGCAAGAATGCTGAAACCCTCAGTAAAAGCTAATTTATTTACAGCTGCCTTTAACTGAATTATTTAAACCATTCACTTTAACTGACTTTAACTATAAACAGTGTTAAGCTACAATTATAGTGTGGTACTAAAATTAAGTCTAAATTTTCTTTATTATGCCTTTGCACTGTAACTCATAATCATTTTTTTGTCTTGTTCTCTTTACTTTTCATGTTTTCATTATGTAAACTATATTGAATTGCCTCGTTCTGACATGTGCTATACAAATAAACTTGCCTTGCCTTTTTACATTAGCATTTATCTGTGTTTTGGATTCAAAACAGAAAAACAAGCAGTTCAATACCATTTTTGGACATTCTTAAATCCATATTTTGTTTATTTATTTGCTGTAAGAACATCTTATGTAAAATATCCAGCAACGTTTTATATTTTTCTTCTTATCCTGTTTTCCCTCATTTGGTTGTAGAGTTCAAAAAGACACTATTTTTTTCGCCAATGTTTACATCAACAAGAACAGCAATAAACCTTAATTGCATGGTGCAAACCACTGAAAGAAATAGGTTTTAGACCCTCACAGTAATAGATCATGTGTCTTGTGGCTAATTATCCAACTACCAAGTAAATTTACACGGCATACAAACACAAAGACACAGAAACAAAGCCGATAGAAAGTAAATAATCAATTGTGTCATACTGACTGCATTAATCCTTTAGGTCATGTGATCACACATTTCATTATTGTAGTGGTTACAGATTAAAGAGTGTATTATCCCCCCAAAGAAATCCACTCTGAGTTATGGTTGGATGGTAGTGGAGTCAAGTCACTAGGTTGGTTCTTTGGAGAGATATTTTCACTTATATCAGTGATGTTCTAAAACTTTTAGCTCGGGTTAAAAAAATACATAGTTTGGTCATCTGGATCCTAACAGGAAAACAATAACGCAGCTCAATTTCTGCTCTTCTCTAAATGAATGAATTTGTGACCTTTCCTCAGTAGGGAGGTGGTCGTCACCACTGCCTACGGCCAGACCCGTCACCCTGATAACCAAGCTTGACAGAAATTTTGACATAAATACATGGAACGAGCACAACTTGACTGCAAATACATGGAGGAGACACTTCACTTTCTTTGGAAATGGCACATAATTCTGACACATTATGTTTCTTCCACACATAGAGGTGTTTGGAAGTCATATTCATTCACAGTCATATTCTGTGGTCAGCCTATATTGTTTTACTCATAAATGGTATCAAATGTTACCCATCCAACGATTTGTCCTTCATTAGTTCATAGTATTAGTTCAAATTGCACATGTTATTTATGTCCTGTTTGCAAACCCTTAACAACCTCCTCACAGCACATATGCTGTTGGTAAACATGAAGGTATATAAATGGATAGGTGTGCAAAACTGCTTCTGAAATAAAATATTTATTTATTTTTTCTGAAGAAATACATTTTACAGCAGGCTTACAATTCTTCTTATTGTACAAACACTTATGACAAAACAGGGACTTCGGGCTAAAACCAGGTAGTATTTAATAGTTTGCAGAAGTGTCTGCAATGTGATAATGTTACTGTATTCTTGCAGATTGAAGTAAGATTTATTTTTGCAAATAGGACAATAAAATATAAGCTCTTTTCTCAAAACGTTTGTACCTCCAAGAAATATGTGGCTTTATTCTCATAAAATATCATTGTTTCATGTTTTGTAAATCCATAACTTAGCAATATTACCTCTCTACCCCAAATTTTCAAACAAAGGTGAGCTCAGCTTGGCAGGGCTCCTGAATAAGTGTTTCTCTTTGCCAAAGCATTTTCATTCTCCAGATTTGGTTCCAAATCAGTTTATTTAGTGTCAGTAAAATACATTAAGTAAACACTTTATTGTCTCAGTGGGTCACTTTTTTGTGCTGAAGCCATCAACTGCAAAGAAAAAAACTAATGAAAAGGGAGAGAACGCTTAAAATTCTGCAAAAAATACCAATCAGTGGATGAATAGCTCACATAATTAACACCGTGAGTGTAACTGTGCTGTGTTGAATCCTTGTTGGAAGCCATGTTGTTTAAATCCGCTTCTGACTGTGAAAAAACACTTTCAAAGGGCGAGCGCAACAGTTATTTTAATTGTTGTATGTGAAATTGATGTGGCACCCAGATAGCAGGAAGAATCGTCTCAGTTCCTGTTTGCGTAGACACAGTTGAAGAGAGTCGAAGGAAATCAGCTCAGTCTGAGTCTCGACACTTCGGCTGTTCCCCACAGAGCCTAATACTGTGCATGTAGACTGTCATACTCTAAGCTTTTATTTTAGCCAGGAGCACAAATGCCTCAACTAGGCCAGTCAATGCAAAGACGCAGCACGTCCAGACCAAAGAGTGCTACTGACGGCAACTGATGTTTTATAGTTGAAAGAAAAACAAAACAAAACAAAAAAAGTCACTTTCAAAGATGAAGTTAAACATAAGAGAAAAGAAAAGCATGACAAAGGTTTTATCCTCACACCTCTAAGTCAAGTTTTCCTTCTGCATGATATGCTGGTGGATAGCCTTATTATGTAAGAGAAGAGAACTGAGATTTAAAAGAAGAAGTTGCCAAGTAAATCTTCCTGAAAGCTAATTACATGTGACGCTGTATGATTACCAATCTTCATTTATATTTTATAGCCTATGCTTCTCGAATCTAAAACATGAATGTGAATATTTTAAGAACATTTAACTCACCCAAGTTCTTTGGCAAATTGGATGAGTTGGATTTAAGCAGAAATATCCCAATTAAACAAAGTAAATGAAGACACAGCATTTGGCACTATTTTTCTTCATAATCATGAAGAAAAGCAATACTCTGTATGTTAGTACCAATAAAAGCTGTATTTCTTGTGCCTGACATAGGTGAACCAAAGAATTAGTAGTTACTCTGCTTTAAGCAAACAGAATCAGTCTACCTTTCAACAAAGATCTAATTTTGCTTTTGGCCACCAGTCAAAGATAACAGCTGTGCACTTTGGAGGTTGAGTGAACTCTTCCAGCCCCTGGTATCTAGTAGTTCCTGTGGGAGACGATTATAATGAGCAATGTTACAGGTCAGCGTGAGAAAAGAACCTGTTATTTGTTATGAGTGAAAAGATATGGGAAGAAGTACGGAAAATCCAGATTTAGACAAATATACTCAGCAGCTAAATCATCTCTGCTGCTACATATTTGTCCTTACCTATGCTGGTAGATAGTTTCATGGTAATCTGTACTACAGAGTTGCTCTGAATGACAGAAATAACCCTAGAAAAATCAAAATCAAAATCAAGATATCCCCACAGGGATGTATCCTTTACTGCAACGAGACAATTAGATGCATTGACCTCATCCGTTTTCACAGTTTCATTGTTCTTACAAGGAGTTATGACTTGTGGCCTCAGGACTCAAAAACAGTTAGGATTTAACAATAAGAGTCACTTTTAGCTCTCTTGTTTTGAGTCCCTGCCATTCCCTTGATATTTTCAACATGGCCCTAAGGGATGCAATACAGTGACCCGTGAGAAACGCACTTTATTTACTGAGGTAATGGTGAAACTTGAAGCAGTAACCGCCATTGCCCAGGGCTGTTGCCACTGGTCTGGATCTTCAAGAGACAGATATTTGCACAGCAGGGAATTTTAATTGGCAGGCGAAGAGTCACTTTTCACAAATAAAACTGTGTGTCACTCAATGTTACTCTCAAAGTGATTTGACACCATTTGGGACACTATTGTAAATCCAAAAGGAGAAAATTGCCTAACGACACAGGGAGTTAATACCGCTGAACGGGACGGGGGTAAAAAGGTCAATGCATTTTATGATACATGCGTTTCTGTACACTTCTTGTAAAAGATTTGCACGTTTATACTGTTTTACCAGTGAAATCCAAATCACATGTACATTAACGTCACATCAAAATAACATTTTACAGTTTGACAGTAACAGAACAATGTGGTTATTGCAGAAAGCATGGGACACTTTTCAGACAGACTGTGATATCTTCAGAGTTTCTAAGCTTTTTTCAGACCGATGGACAGCTTTTGGAAGTTAATGTTGTGTCTCTCTTTTTGTCCAACCATGAACATATTAGCTGAATGCAGAGGTTTTACTTAAAAGTACATGTTAACATTTTATTGGCTTCCCAAGATGAAACTTGGTTTGTTCAGTTTATTAGCTTTGGTTTATTTAGTTTATTCGTGTTTTTTACTGTCTGTGGCTGTTAAAAACAACTTTCACAAAGCATCTTCATTATCTTCGATTGACATCAACAAAAGGTTATAACTAAAATAAAGGCAAAGGCTTATATGTAACTTATCCCCTTTGGGTGTAAAGGCTTTGTTTGAGGCAGATCTACGTTATAATATTAATATTATTAATTTATCACATGGCGCACATACACTCACTGGCCATCAGTAGGTACCTTTTATATTATATAGTAGACCTGGTGCAGGATTTCAGTGTCATTACATCTTTGGGGATCTGTGCTTTGTTGGAAGTGAAGCTTCAGTTCAGCCCACTGCTGAAGTATGCAGAAACACCAGTCATGGATGGTAAGCCAACATGTATCTGACATCTGTACAAGTGTCAAAGGGACCTCACGAGGATTGATGAGGCTGTAGATCTTTGCATACTCGCGGCGGCGAAGGGCACTGTGTGAAAACTAGTTGTGCAAATGAGAAACCAAGTATTCAAGATTGCGTGGGAGTGTCTCAACTGCCGTGCTCACACACCCGTATTAAATGGCACACACACTTAAGCAGCTGAAGTTCTGGGATTTTCTGGAGCAGGTGTGTGTACACAGTATTCATCTTCCCCACCATAACACTGCAGCCATCTGTGCCTAATCCAATGCAGTGGGTGTGCATATGGGTGAATGGGTGGAGGAGAAATGAGTGGACAGATCACTGGGGGGAGTGAGGATGGGGGAGGGGGGTACTGGTCAGAACTTGCGCAGTTTTCAAAGAAACAGAGTTGTGGACGAATCCTGTATCCTGTAAAAGGACAAATTACCGCAGTGGGCATTTCATGTAATTGTGGAGTACCGGGAGAGAATCAGGAGGGTTTAATTCAGGGAGGAAAGCAAGCAATCAGTCTATAAAAAAAACAAGCCCAAAAAACTACAACCCGCGACTGACTATATTTACAAGTGACTTTACAAAAAAAAAGCCCACCTTTTAGCAAGCAGACCTGGCAACATAGGCAGTCATTGGAACGCTTAAATCATTTTTTTAAACTTAAGACTAAACTTTTTGATCCACATGTTTAGAGTGCTGATTTGGCTGCACCTGTCCATCAGAGGTCTAGTATTTTCTAGTATATATCTAGCGATGATGGCAGTGCTGGACTGGGACGATGAAGCCTATACGTGACGACAAACTTTCTTTTGTGTGCTTGTACACTGTCTTGTTGTTGTATTTAAACTTGTCTAATAAACTTAAACCTACACCGTCCTCCAGTCCTGTTATTCTATACAGTACTGAGGGGAAACCAATATCTGCTTGGTCTATTTAATCTCCTGAAAATGTACAACGTATGATGGGATCCTTAATTTAGGACAGCGAGGAACAGACATAAGGTACATTTAGAACAGCAAAAAATGTGTAAATAAATGTGTTAACTATGAACAAAATGCTATTAATTGCGATTAAAAAAATAAAAGTAAAAAAAGGCAATCTTTATTAAATCTTTACTGTTTTCAAGTACAGTTAGGGTGGCCCCATACCAAACTCATGCCAATTTCATAGTTACAACCTCAAGGCCCACATTTTTCCCTGAGAAATGAGCGAAGGCCCATGAGAACATTTTACCAAAAAATATTTTAAATTGAATGGAAACATGCCCAGACTAAAGGAAATACAGGTAATTAATGTGAGCTTGCTGAATCATGCTGAGAAAAAAGGAATAACATAAACCACAACTTGTCTAGAGGAGAGTTTATACTTATGTATAAAAGACAAATACAATAGAGTAGTTATTTTAAAGTCCATGCAACTTTTACGTTAATGAGCAGCATCACATCTCCTAATTTGTGTAGAGGGCTTATGATAAATACCAGCCTAATCATTTGGTTTTACATGAACATATTTGCTCTGTTGAACTTGAGCTTGAGCTGTTTCTGAGCAAAAAAAAAAAAAAAAAAACAAAAAAAAATGCATACTGCACTTAAATTAATTAATAAACACATAAATATTTAACTACCCAACTAATAAAGGCAATATTTAACTAATTAAATGAATAAAAATAAATTACTGAAGCATTAAGATCATGATAGTAAAGCATGATAGAAACCACCCAGCAGTAGAGTTAGTAAGCACAAGAAAAAAGAAACAGCATCCAAACTTGATTTCTATCTGAGCCTGCTAGTCTGCAGCTCATCACTTCTTGCCTGAGGTTCACTTTCCCCCCTTATCTGTGGCATTGATTTGTCCACCTTATCTGTGTCATTGCATAGAGTTATTCTTCTGTTCCACGGTTAGACCACTGTAGCTGTACGCCCCGTGTTACCAACTATAGGCATGTCTGTTATCCTTGGTAATGTTCTTGCTGGTGTGTGTGGAGACGTTTCCATGCTGCTGGTGGTCTCTCCGGTGCCACTCTTGAGGCATGGACCTGAAGACGTTCAGCATGATTTTGCAGATGCTTTTAAAGGCTTGCACCTTGATACATGCCATGGCTTCCAAGTGTGCATCTGAGTTTGTCACTGGTGTGTCTTTGAGCCAATTATCATAAGCTTTGTCCTGTAAAACGACGCTTTTATCGTGTGAATGCTGAGAGGCAAACGTTCTTGGATGCTGTACTTAAATATTTGTTGGAACATGGGATTACCAGGCCATGTTCTCCTAGTTGGGCATCTCCTTGTTTGCTGATGACAAATCTGATGGCTCATTGCGTTTTTGTGCGGACTTTTTGTAAACTTAAAGCTGTCACTAAGCCGGATTCATTTCCTCTTCCTCGGCTGGAAGACTGCTGGAAGATTGATCAGGTGGGTTCTACAAAGTTTTACTAAGTTTGACCTTTTGAAGGGGTGTTGGCAAGTCCCTTGGTCCAAATGAGCATGATAATTGGCTGCCTTTGTTACACCACAAGACTTGTATTCCTATGCTGTGATGCCTTTGGGTTGGGTAATGTGCATTTCATCTACATTTCCTAGGAGTCTCATATGGGCCATATAAAGGAGCTGTTTACCCATTTGGCGAGGACGGGGATTTTAGTTAATTTGGCCCCGAACCCGGTGGTGGACACCGGAAGTAAAGGATGCCGTCAGGTTGAAGAAGGAGTCCTATCGGGCCTTGTTGGCCCGTCGGACTCGTGACACAGCCGACAGGTACCGACAGGCCAAGCAGGCCGCAGCTCGGGCGGTCCGGGAAGCAAAAACTCGAGTCTGGGAGAAGTTCGGGGAGGCCATGGAGGAGGACTATCGGTCGGCACCGAAGAGATTCTGGCAAACCGTCCGGCGCCTCAGAAGGGGGAAGCAGTACCCTGCCAACACCATTTATGGTGTGGGTGGAGGGCTGCTGACCGCAACTGGGGATATTGTCGGACGGTGGAAGGAATACTTTGAGGATCTCCTCAATCCCTCCGACATGCCTTCCGCTGAGGAAGCAGAGGCTGGGGACTGTACGGTGGACTCTTCCATCACCCAAGCTGAAGTCACTGAGGTAGTCCGTAAACTCCTTGGTGGCAAGGCACCGGGGGTGGATGAGATTCGCCCTGAGTACCTCAAGTGTCTGGATGTTGTGGGTCTGTCTTGGTTGACACGCATCTACAACATTGCATGGAGGACGAGGACAGTACCACTGGAGTGGCAAACTGGGGTGGTGGTCCCTCTGTTTAAAAAGGGGGACCGGAGACTGTGTTCCAACTATAGGGGGATCACACTTCTCAGCCTCCCTGGGAAAGTCTACTCCAGGATACTGGAGAGGAGAATTCGGCCGATAGTCGAACCTCGGATTCAGGAGGAACAATGCGGTTTTCGTCCTGGTCGTGGAACACTGGACCAGCTCTATACCCTCTGCAGGGTGCTGGAGGGTTCATGGGAGTATGCCCAACCAGTCTACATGTGTTTTGTGGATCTGGAGAAAGCATTTGACCGTGTCCCTCGTGGTATCCTGTGGGAGGTGCTCCGTGAGTATGGGGTCCGGGGCCCTTTGCTATGGGCTGTTCGGTCTCTGTACGACCGGAGCAGGAGTTTGGTTCGCATTGCCGGCAATAAGTCAGACCTGTTTCCAGTGCATGTTGGACTCCGGCAGGGCTGCCCTCTGTCACCGATCCTGTTCATAATTTTTATGGACAGGATTTCTAGGCGTAGCCAGGCACCGGAGGGGGTCCGGTTTGGGAACCACAAGATTTCATCTCTGCTTTTTGCGGATGATGTCGTCTTGTTGGCTTCATCGAGCCAGGACCTACAGCATGCGCTGGGACGGTTTGCAACCGAGTGCGAAGCGGCTGGGATGAGAATCAGCACCTCTAAATCCGAGGCCATGGTTCTCGACCGGAAAAAGGTGGCTTGCCCTCTCCGGGTAGGTGGAGAGGTCCTGCCTCAAGTGGAGGAGTTTAAGTATCTCGGGATCTTGTTCACGAGTGAGGGAAAGATGGAGCGTGAGATTGACAGACGGATTGGTGCAGCGTCTGCAGTTATGCAGTCGTTGTACCGAACTGTCGTGGTGAAGAAGGAGCTGAGTCGTAAGGCAAAGCTCTCAATTTACCGGTCAATCTACGCTCCCACCCTCACCTATGGTCATGAACTTTGGGTATTGACCGAAAGGACAAGATCACGGATACAAGCGGCCGAAATGAGTTTCCTCCGCAGGGTGGCTGGGCGCTCCCTTAGAGATAGGGTGAGAAGCTCAGTCATTCGGGAGGAGCTCGGGGTCGAGCCGCTGCTCCTTCACATTGAGAGGAGTCAACTGAGGTGGCTTGGGCATCTGTATAGGATGCCTCCTGGACGCCTCCCTAGAGACGTGTTCCAGGCATGTCCCACCGGGAGGAGACCCCGGGGAAGACCCAGGACACGCTGGAGGGACTATGTCTCTCGGCTGGCTTGGGAACGCCTCGGGATTCCCCCGGAAGAGCTGGAGGAAGTGTCTGGGGTGAGGGAGGTCTGGGCATCCCTGCTTAGACTTCTGCCCCCGCGACCCGGCCCCGGATAAGCGGAAGAAGATGGATGGATGGATGGATGGCAAAATGTGAGTTTACCAGAGTGACTGTGACCTATGGTGGAGTGGCTGGCCGAGGCCAAGTGTGTCCGGTGAGTACTAAAGTCCAGGCAGTGGAGCAGTATCCAATAGCAACCATCAGACCACATCTGACAATGCGATCGCTAATGCACTCTCGTGGCTGCTAGTTGTACTGTCAGTCTTTGTACTTGTTTTTTGTACTTTGTACTCTCCTCTTCTTTCGTTCAGACTTTTTTTGTTTTTACTGAATTTGTTGTGGGTTCCCGTACTTATGGGTGGGTATGTAACGGTCTGATGGTATTAACGTCTGTTTAACAACATGTTCACTTCAACGGTTCACTCATCCGTACATGGTCACCTTCACTACTGACCTTACTGATTGCCACATCTCATAGTCCTGTCATTTGTTTTTGCTGTTCTTATGTTTTGGTTAGAATAAAATACTAAAGTAGTTGCCTACAACCTGCGTGTCACCCTTTTTTTTGTCATGGCTTTTTGAGCTGGCAATGTCATTTAGTGTATATAATTCAATAACCAAAAACATCAGTAATGCAGTGCCCTCAAAATGAATCTTGTTTAACTCTATGCTTATCTGCTTTAAGGCCTTTAACTTAAACTATGTCAGTGTAGACTGTAAAGATGTTTCATGTTTCATTTGATGTGATAATATAAATCCATTTCCACATTTCAGGCCTGCAAAACAAATACAAAATTACATCAGTAAATGTACTGATGACTATATTAAAACAGTAAGTTTTATCAATTTGTTGTATTCCCATTAAAGTACATTAAAGATCTGGCATTGAGGACAGCAAATTAGTGGTACTTTTTAAGGTTATATTTTGCCATTCATCTTGCACACTTAAACTTGGTGTATGCTTCAACATCCAACTGACGCCATATCTATGTTGTACACCACACCTTAAGCTATGCCATGCCCTGACGTGCACCTCGCCGCAAATGTTACTGTGTCGGGTTAATGAGTACTGGAGCTAATGTGATTTGGCCACTTGGTAGCTTTGTTCTAATTCATCTTCATATGAGTGCTGCAGGAAAAAAAAACAAAACCTGCACTACCATCTAACGTTTAGTGGTGTAACTACAGAGTAACACACAAGATGTAAGACAACCAACAACAATGTAGGTCCTGTACATAGTATAGTAAAGCTGCTTCGAAGAAGCATAAATCAGGCAGGTGATGATTCATTTGTGATGCCTCAGGCTACACGGCTACTGTACACAAGAGATTTCACATGCAGTTGCATTGCTCTCCCTATGCTGTTGTGTACAGTACTCCAAAATTCTAGCCACATCCTGGTTTCGACTGCTATCTTTATGTAATTGATCTATAAAAAAAATTTGATTCAACCACATAGTCACAAAAAAATAGTTAACATTTAATGTCCTTGAAATATGTGACCTGGAACAAAACAATTAAATAGTTGTTGAATAAATTAGAGGATCTTAAGCAAGCAGAAGTGGCACATTTGTTAATTAGCTTTTCCTCCATGGCGTTTTAGAGTATTGGCATTGACACCCCAGCCACTAGAGTAGCAGACCTGAACCTTTCTGAATGAAGTGCCCTTGTGCTTGATGGCTTCCCTTCCCATAATCCCTTTCATAGGCGATGATCATGAACTTTTCATGGAAAATGAATGGGCTCCATGCAATGCAAGCACATGTATCAATTAGCTATCATATGCCACCTCCCCTACTCGCCCAAGCCTCTCATATTGGGTCTTTACTCCAACCAAAAAAGCTTTAATCGCAGTTACATTCTTAAGGAAAGGTTCAGGCTATGGGTTCCCTCAACGGGTTCACTAAGTTTTAAGTACAGTATATGGGTTCCTCAATATTTTGGACCGTTTGGATATTTGTGCTACCTGCAGGTAATGCACGCTGTAACAGCTGACTAATCTGGTCATAATCTCAGGAGGTTCTTTCCAAAGTGACCTATCATTTCCTCTTTTCTCAACTTTTGGGTGTCTATTTTTTTTTTTCTAACAAAATGTATTTGTATTCCAACAAAATATGTTGTAACATGAGAGCGATAAGGTGCCCAGATCTACAGAATATAATGTACCTCAGCTTTTCCTTTGTTGCAAAGCAAGTCTTTGAAAAGCAAATACTGTCTGACTGGATCTTCGACATGTCCCTTTGGTAACAAGGAGTAGGCCAAAGGTGTCTGTGTGTAATAATTATGCTTTACTTTATTGATCCCCATATGGAAATTCTCCTTTTGCTCATCGTTGAGAGCAGGAAAGTCAAAGTGCTGGGTCAGCTTGAGAGGTGCCCTCCTGAGGCTGAAACAGTTTGATTGTTGAACTCAAGTGTGCTTCAATGGGATAAATGCGTTAAGAATTAAATTCAGTTGAAGGAACGCGTCCCTCTTCACCTGCTGGGCTGTAAAATTTGTACATATGTCTTTATAAGCAAACATTGGAATTACGCATCTGGAGACTTCTGATGTGCTTAGAAATTATAAGAGAAGTTAACAGAAAATATTAACGTTCCTTGATAAAATGGCACTTTTGTGCCATTTTGTCCTAATAAAGACACAAAAGCAGCCTGTTAAAGAAACTGTATGAGTCGAATAAAGCATACTATTTCTATCCATCAGCATTGACACTTCTCGAGTTCAACCTAGAGTCGCTTGAATGAATGAGTTCAAGTTTCTGTCCTATTTTCCTCTGCAAAATAAAGTTTTCCATCTGTGTGCAAATTCCATTCACAGATTGGATACTTTGATTTGTGATGCTAATTTGTGGCAACCATGAATTGACACAGAAAGTATGTTTAAGTATTAATTCTGTTAATTTACCCCAACACTGCAGCAGGCGCATCACTCTGTGCTTCAGTGACTCTTCAATGTCAGTGTGACCATCTGTACAAATTGCTTTTAGTAATGAGAAAGATTGTATTTTAAGCGCCACTCAGCTCTCGTGTGCACCCTGTATTTTTGGATAGTTTATTCCATCTACCCCTATTCCTTCCTAGCACACAAACACAAAATAGATCGTTAGCCACTCAAGGATTTCAATTACTCACAGATAATGCTGTGACATGTGGTGTGTAGTTTTTGTATCTGTCTGGGTAGGAGGCAGCAGTGGATTCACAGCTGCAGGTAAACTGGTAATTAGTAATCTCGTATATTTATCAGCCCTGCAGCGAGGATGGAGTCTCTCTCTCTTGGTGATTGTGTTCTCTGGTACAGAGCAAGTATAGACTAGAGGCTCAGGGTGGTAAAAACCTTGTCTGTGTTGTTTTTATGTAATAAAATCACTGGTGTATTTTAACTATTCTCCTGTGTTTTTCTGTGTAAGTGCTTAAGGTTTCTCTCATTTCATGTCCCTTCACTTCTTAGTCCTCCTATGGCCCATGCAAATTGATTGGCTCCACCATCATAAATTACATCTCAATTCCCTTAATTCTGCTTGGATGAGGAAGAGCACATATGCTTGAGAAAGGAAAAAAAATCATCCTTAGTGATTCAGGTCGATATATCCCTTCATTTCACTTTAAAATGTATTACCTATGCTTATTTAGATTACATTAGTGGTCTTTTTTTCTTGCTATCCTGTTGATTTAACTCATAAAATGTGAGTCATGTCTTCATTTTGCCTCATAGGATTATAAAACTAAGCACACTTGCTTAAACTGAAGTTGTAAATTTGTGCTTCTGGCTTGATTGCAGAGTTTAGCAGAGTAATACGGTTGATTTTCAAAAGAAAAAATTCCCTGTGTGTGTCTGTAGCCTTAAAGCTTTGAAAAAAGGTTTCTTTTTTTTCATGATTTTTGTCTATTTATTTACTTTTGTCTCCAGCAGACTTTGGGTCTTGGAATGTTGAAGGTTTAGCCCTGCCTCAAACTAGGAAGGAAAAGGCATCATATTAAAATAATTAAATGACTAGGATGTTTCACATTTGTATTGTTCATTTGTACATGCTTGTTTTTAAAACATTAAGTGAATATCTCAGAGTTCCTGGCTCTGTACCAAGTGTCATTTTTGAACTCTGACAAACTGTGTTAATGTTATTTATGTGACACTTCCTGTTTATATCCCAATCTTGGGGCGAACCATCTGGGTGCTGCACCCTTCATCTCCTCTGCTACCCTTATGTCTCCTCCCCTCTCTAGTCCTGCTCATAAAAAAGGCAATCATGGCAATCAATCCAAACGATTGTATCAATTTTTTTTAATCTGTTAAGTCTTAAAACTTGTAAATCTAGTTTGTACATGCTCAAAATTATATATGAACATATCAACAGACTGAGATCAAAAAGCAGCATCGATCTGCAGACTGACTTTGAAACATCACACCAGCCCCACCAAGCTGACATCAATAAAAGCTTGAGATAAAAATATAAAATAACTAACGCAGCTTTTCGGCACAAAACACGTTTCAACTCTCACTATTATTCACTACAGTTGCTGCTGTTGTTTGATGTCAACAACTAAATGCAATTTGAATGTCCATCCAGCCATTAGCTATTCCTGCTTTATCCATTTCCGGGTCACGGGGGTCTGTCGGAGCCAATCCTGACGCATAGTAGGCGAAAGGCAGGGGTCCACCCTGGACAGGTCGCCAGTCTATCACAGGGCCACATACAAACAACCAATCACACTCACATTCACACCTAGGGAGAATTTAGAATGATCAATCAACCTACCCTGCACATTTTTGGACTGTGGGAGGAAGCCGGAGTACCCGGAGGAAACCCACGCGAGCACAGAGAGAACATGCAAACTCCACACAGAAAGACCCACCGAACCCCAATCGAACCAGGAACCTTCTTGCTGTGAGGCAACCGTGCTAACCACTAAGCCAACGTGCTGCCCACAATTTGAATGTTATTCACTTTATTAACGACAACCTGTGGAGACAAACTGACCACATTAGTAAAATGGTTAAGATGCTTTTTCAGCTTGATTTCATTAGGTAAACACAGCTTCCACAGCTGTACCCAATAAGTAGAGAAACCCCAAATGATGAACCCTTCACCCAAAAAAAAACAAAAAACAATTTAATTTAATTTATTTTAAAAGTGAGAACAAGGCAAGTGTGTTTGTACAGCACATTTCAGCAACAAGGCAATATAAGGCGCTTTACATAATGAAAACGTGAAAAGTAAAGAAGAGTTACTACTTCCGGCTTCCTTACAGTGTGGATGCTTCATCTACTTGTTTTGCTTCTTTTACTCATCTTCCCAACCAAAATCTACAGAAAAGTTGGACCAGTGGCACTCAAGGATTTTTCAAGAATTTTTCAGCAGTGTTTTCATTATTTTTCTTTACTTTCTTCTGAGAGGAGGACCAGAGGACTTTTGGAATAGCTGCATTTGTTTCTAGGAACACAAGCTAATCAGTGCAAGATGCGTCCCTTTTTCCATAGACAAACGTCTCCAGAAAATAGCAGTAAGGGAAATGAAAATCTATCGGCTTAAAGTGAATAATGAGGTAAAGGCTTTCTATGGAAAAACGACTACCGATAAATGATTACCAGGCTGACCATAGTCCTCCTTGGAACTCTCTTGGCGCAAAGCCTTAGGATAAATCAACGTCTTCAGACCTGGGAAGGAGGCTGACAGGAAGAACACAGCACCCGGATGAAATGGATTGGGCAGCCCTAAAGAGAAACGTTTCTTCACTCCCAGTACCAAGGATAAAAACGCAGCGAAATGATCGGAGCAAACCAACTGAAAACACAGGAATTCCACTAGAAAACAGGTTTGCTCCACTTCCACAGGACCTTGACTCCCTGAAGGAAAAGTCATCTTCAAACAGCAGAGAGAGGTTTGAGAACAGGTCATATTCTAAACAGCTTCAGAAAGAGCTGGCCACTGGGCCTGAAACCCTGGTAGTGGGTGACGGAGCTGTGAATGAGAACAAACGCTTTTGCAGCAAGAAAAACACCAAAGTACTCTGTTTTACCAACATCGTGGTGTCTGATATTTCAGAGAAAATATTGATGATCGCTGGTGAGTATCCAGCAGTGAAAAACCTCATCATACCCACAGGAACCCTTGATGTTTTGAAGCAACAGTCAGAAATCTTGAAAGAGGATTTTATTTATCTACTGAACAAGGTTCAGGGCCTCAATACTGAGGTGCTTTTCAATGGACCTCTACCAACATTACGACGTGGAGATGAGATTCAACAGACCTCTGATGCTCAACAAATGGCTTAAAGATACATATTCTGAACAATCAGTGAACTTTATTGACAACTTCAAAATTTTCTGAGAATGCAGAAATATTTTTAAGGCAGATGGATTTTGTCTTAATAAATATGGAGCACAGCTGTTCACCTCAAACATGTTTTATTTTGTGAATCAGACACCGGCCGCCTCTACCAAGAACAGTAGACAAGGAAATCAGCAACAACTGATAGGACGTTCCAGAAACAAACTGACACGTGCTGGGTCCATGCGGTAAGATTGCCAGCAGTGACCCTTCCACGAAAAGCTTGCCCCCCCCTATGGGAGATTGCTGTAAAATATCTGTGCTAATAGGTCACAGAAAAAAAAAGATAAGTTTAGAAACAGAGTACAAGCATTAACATGTTTTCTTTGTCAATCACAACTTTCCCCAGTACCAGTTGCTAAGTCACTTAAACTGGCTCTGTTAAACATCAGATCTTTCAACACTTTAAATCAATGATTTTATCACTGAACGTAATCTTGACATAAATATTTTGTTGGAATTCCTGCAGTTTTCTTGAAGTTTCTTCCATATCTGTGCAGCATCTGCGGCATCTGTGGAATGCTGCTTTTCCATGTTTTGTCCTGATTCTGGGATACAGAGTAGACCTAAACCAGAAGGTCTAGATGGGTGACATGGCAACAAGTCTCTGATGTATTTTGGTCCTAAACCATTCGGTGATTTATAAACTAACAGAAGTATTTTAAACTCCATTCTGTGAGATACAGCGAGCCAGTGTGAGGACCTCAGAACTGGAGTGATGTGGTCCACTTTCTTAGTTCTAGTGAGAACACTGAGTCCATGACTACACCCAGATTTTGGGTGTTCAAGAACATCTCACCTCTAAATTCCTCCTGAGAAAGAGAGAGTATGAACAGGGTTCAGCCTTTGATTACATTCCCTTCAAGATGCATTAAGAGACTCAACATAATTGACCCCTTTCAATCTCTTCTCAACAGATATCAGTATAAACATATGCCTTTCTGCAGGTGTCACTCTCAGGAGAATGAAAGGCTCCTCCCACTTCTCGAGCAAAATCCTCCTCAGTCTAAACCAGAGGGTCCTGGATCCAGGAGAAGTTAAAGAGGATCAGCAGAAGATCTGTGGGTCTGAAATAACATGTTTATCAGGATTAGTGGACCCTAAATATGTATTTGCAAATCAATTGCAGATAAATAATTCCTGTAAAATAGGGTAAAATATCTTGCATAAACAGTGTTTGGCTGAAGGACACAATCTACTGTATGTAAACAAATTACTCTATTTTATTGTCCTTGACTGGAGCAGGCGGTCAGTGTTAAATTTCCACATGGCTCGAAGAGGAAGCACCAAGGGTCATTAGTCAGTAGTGAATGTACCTTTAAACAATAAACACAGTTCCCTGTTTAAAATTTACTTACAGCTTCAAAAATGCAAAAGTTTGGATAGGTGGCAAAGGATTTTATTAACTTTTCTTTAAGCCATACATTCATTGTTACAATTGTGATCACTTGTAATGAGGCATTTCTACCATGTTGTTTTTCTTCTTTTAATTAAGTAGTCTTTGTGAATCCATTTTCTGCCACTGACAAGTTGGGACTTAAATTAATGAGACTAACCTGAATGAATAGTACTAGAAGGGAGAGCAGTCGCTCGCTGCTCAGACTTCTTTACGACAATTTAGCAGTCCAGTAATGTGTCAACAAAAGGATCTTTATCAATATAATTTTGCTCATTTGATTGTGTGGGAAAACAGCTTAACTGTGCTGTGAGGAATCCACAAAATGTTGGGAAAGTGACTAAACACTGTAATTTGCCAAACATAATGTCAATCATCTTTACATAAAAAGGCAATGACACACATAATTGATTCAAAATGGGTAAATAGGGATTCAACGATGGGCACAAAAGGTAACTTGATTTGTGACAAAAACAGATGACAATAAATAAAATCTGTTAAACCATGAAGAATTAGACTTGATCTGCTAATTATCATACCTTTTATGTTGTGCTCATTTTCAGTCATCTAATTATAATATGCGGTACCTCTAGAGTAACTCTGCACCAGTAACTCCAACAGCCTGTAATTATAACAGAACAACAAAGACTAAGACTCACAAGAGGAGGCTCTTCCTGAAAACAAGCAGATTTGGTCCAAAGGTTTGCTGATTGGTCACATTTCTGGAGGCTTGCTGAAGGCCAGAGTCAACAGCTCATGACCATTCACAACTCCAGTTGACGGTCATAAATGTGTGTTTTCAACACATAAACTTGTTATCAACACTAGGTTTTCAACGTTTCCTGTAAATTATATCAACACTTTATAACCTTCAATGTACGTATGCTTGAGGCAGAGTTAAAAACACAACAAACAGCAAGCTGCACAGCTGTGTGACTCTGGTCAGTAAATACTATGCTCATTACATGTTGTTGTGAAACATCACAGATGAGCTCATATTTCACTCACTCATTCTCTATTTATATGTTTTTCTGCACTTGTGCTTGTTAGTAGGTGTAGATGTGGGAAGTGAAGCAAAATGCTGACTGAGTCAGAAAGCATTTGCAGCTAAGGAATAGAAAAGCTACCAACGGTAAGACCAAGCGTCTTTTAGCTTCATAATTTGCCAAAAATCGAGTGAAATTTTGAAACTTTTTTGCCTCAGATGCAATAAAGCTTTTTCTTTATGTCTTTATGAAAGGCTTAGCTTCCCTCTTGAAATTTGGATATTGATTCTCCCAATTTCTGTGGAAGCAGGTAGTTTTTTTTAATTCTTTCTGTTGTCATTTTCCTAAATATTTCATATATACTATGCACAATTTATATAAAAAATGTATTTTTCATATAACAAGCTTATAAGTATCTAAACAAAAACTAACATCTGCCAAAAATTAAATCAATAAATTTGATTCACATGTTTTGAATTAAAAAAAACAACAAAAACATTAAGTGACAACTTAACAGCTGGATACTTTGGAATCTCCTCTATGTTTCATAGCTGGAAAATGCACTGAGACTTCTTTCCAGGAAGTTGGATTTAGCCTGTTATCCAAATCAAAAATCAATGCAGTTATTTTGGGAATACTCTGCATGGCGAGAATAGCCAAGAAGCCCTGCAACCCCAAACGACTTGCTGAACCAAAGGCTTCGGATCAATTGGTTAGTGAATTATGCATGGTATTCTGGTGCAACACAATTTTGCAAAGCCTCTTGTGCCCCTGATATCTCTGATATAACAAGCCTCTGCACATCATGGCATGTCACGTCCATTTTCAAGACTGCGAATACTGTTAAACATATAACAGCAGACACACTCACACATGCATAGATTAAACACTGGCCTTTCAGTACGCTGTGGTCTCAATCGTTTAAAGGTAGAGCCAGAGTCACAATAGTGGCCCTTGCTTATTGCAAAAATCTCAGAACAGTTTTTATTTCAAACGACGACACATGGTGGTGCCTTTCATAATTAAAACTCAAGTGGCACTATTTCATTTATTTGTTCAGGCACGGCTGTTCTTTCCCTTCCACTTTCATGCTTGTTCAAATTGATTTAACTTTTGAAATTGTCACTATAAAATAGGTTAGCTGCTGTGATTACAAAAGTTCTAATTAAATGCAGAATGCAAATATATTCATAATTGTGTTGCTGTCTTATCTGTTTCATGGCTGGTGTTACTTTAAAGCAGGCAGAGAGGAAATAACCATTAGAGAGAGAAAGAGAGGGGAGGAGGAGGAAAGGGAGAGAGAGAGTAAAAACCCTACAGTGTGATCTAATTAGCTGTCTCCCACAGATGACACTGTACTCTGACATGTTCACTGTCACGGCATCAATTAGCCGACTGGATCTTTACCTTGGCTTCAGCACTCCTATTACACACATGCACGCATGCATGCGTGCACGCACGCGCGCGCGCACACACACACACACACACAAGGCACAGAAAAAGAAAGAGAGGGGTCACTCTGACATATTTACACTGCTCTCACCACATTTGGCAACACTAATATTGATGAAAACTCATTTATTCACAGCCCCTGACATTTGATCAAATCAAGCAGATGGCTTTAAGAAGTGGAAGTGCCAACTTAATGTGTTGTTGGGAAAAAGGTTGAACTTGAGGACAAAATAAAAGGACATGATACCAAAATTTCACATTTGCAATAGTCAGACCAACTGGTTATTTGATATGGCTCGCAATGTCCAATTAAAGATGTGAGTAAGGCATGAGTAAATATTAGTTGGGATCTTTGTGTGTGGGCAGCACGGTGGCTTAGTGGTTAGCACTGTTGCCTCACAGCAAGAAGGTTCCCGGTTCAATTCCCGGCCCGGTGGGTCTTTCTGTGTGGAGTTTGCATGTTCTCCCCGTGCTTGCGTGGGTTTCCTCCGGGTACTCCGGCTTCCTCCCACAGTCCAAAAACATGCAGTGTAGGTTAATTGATCATTCTAAATTCTCCCTAGGTGTGAATGTGAGTGTGATTGGTTGTTTGTATGTGGCCCTGGATAGACTGGCGACCTGTCCAGGGTGTACCCCTGCCTGTCGCCTGATATGCGTCGGGATAGGCTCCGACAGACCCCCGTGACCCGGAAACGGATAAAGCGGGTATAGATAATGGATGGATGGATCTTTGTGTGTGGAGTTTTCTTATTCTTTCTATTCCTGTGTGGATTTTTTTCCACATGCTTAGGTCTTCTCATACGTTGTAATACATATATGCATGCCAGGTAATTGATAATTATAAATTGACTCATAGATATGCACCTGATTGTCCTGTGTCCACCTTTACTCTTAAAACAACACGTTATAGACTCATTTAAACACACATTACAACACAGACACCAGCTGCACCCACAACTGTCTCGTCTTTCCCACCTTTTTCTAGTCTTTCACATTCCACACCCAGTGATTTTAGCCCTCTTCCGCAGAATATTTATTCCCCTTTCTTTCTTTCTTTCTTTCTTTCTTTCTTTCTTTCTTTCTTTCTTTCTTTCTTTCTTTCTTTCTTTCTTTCTTTCTTTCTTTCTTTCTTTCTTTCTTTCTTTCTTTCTTTCTTTCTTTCTTTCTTTCTTTCTTTCTTTCTTTCTTTCTTTCTTTTCTTCAGGGATCAATAAAAAATGGTTAGACTGTCATGAGGGCTGGTGAAGGGAACACACGTGCACACACCTACGCACACATTAAAAAAAACCCTCTGTTGCAAGATTAAAATGCATATATATATATAGCTCTTGGGTTCTACCACATTTGGTATTGACCATTAATATATGTGCAAACAAAGGAAAAAATGGGGGCTGGCCAACTATACAAAACACAGAAAAGCATGGTACGACTCGTTGAGCCTTTTTTGTGTAAATATTCTTTCATCCATGACCTGCATCTTTTGACTTGATCACACAGGATCAAAGCATTTTTAAACATGCAATTCCAGTTTGAAAACAAGACCCAACATTTGTATTTCATTTT
Source organism: Xenentodon cancila (assembly GCA_014839995.1). Taxonomy (NCBI): domain Eukaryota; kingdom Metazoa; phylum Chordata; class Actinopteri; order Beloniformes; family Belonidae; genus Xenentodon; species Xenentodon cancila. The sequence goes on from CM026197.1 coordinate 11,085,818, forward strand.
GAAGATTTTAACTTTAGGGTATCACATTATTAGACTTTATTTGGTTTTCATAAACATCATCATTTGGACTACAAATACAAATAGATTTTTTTTTTACAATATCACTATGCGGTATAGCAATGCTGTTTTCTAAGTTGGCTTGGCAAATGTTGGATTACATTATAATTAAATCTAGTTGGTCGAGGTTAAGAGAAGAAATGCTTAAAGCTATTCCTGTTACTGTTTTCTCCTTCTTCCTCCTTTCTCCTTCTTAATGGTCCATGTTTTCTTCATATGCCATTGCTCTTGCAACCAGTAAAGGCTGAATGTTTATCAAGTTTTAATTATCCGTCATTACTTTGGTCATTTCTGAGTCGATTTTCTTGACTGTACTTTGTTTCTTGGCTTCACTTACACTTACAGCTGAAGTAACGTTCAGTGGAAACTCCAGTAGACTTAAGAATGCAAAGTTAGCATCCATCCATCCATCTATTCATCAAACATTCATTTTTGCTGAAAAGATTTTTTGAAAAAAAAAAAAACAACAACAAGTATTTCCACTCCAAAACTTCAAAAATCTTTTTAAACTTTCCACAGATTGAGATCAATCTCACTGAGTTACTAGAAACACTGTATGTAATAACTAAGGCAGAAAATGCCTCAAATAAACAACCACAACAGTTAGTGATGCTGTTCTCTCTTTGACAAACTGTCTTGAAGAGATTGTTGCCTATGAGATTTACATCTGCCTGCAAGATCTAAAGCTTCTAATGGCTTTTTTCCTCCCCAGAGTCGACATGGAGGTAATGTCAAGTTTCTTTGTTATTAAACACACCCTCTCTGACAATGTGCTCTCAACCATACCTCCCATTTACAGCTGCTACGCCTACTGATGGTCTTCTTTTCCAGCATCTGAACCTAATCCTGTCTGATATGGCAAGATTTCATTTGGTCTCGCTCTCTCGCTTTCTCTCGCTCTCTCTCGCTCTCTCTCGCTCTCTCGCTCTCATTGATACAAGGCATCAGGGTTTGGGACTGGGTTATCTGGTTGGTCACACAAACATGACAGCTTTTCTCCACATGTACATCCTGCCTATCTTGCAGTTTAACTCAGCTTGATTTATTCCAAGTGACGCTTCATTTTTTTTGTTTTTTATTATCATAGAAAAAGACCAAACGTCCTGATTGGGGTTTGAAATGACCCACTGCTTCAGAAAGGGGAAGAAATGTTAGTGTTTGTAAAGTTTTTTTGTGTACAATCCTGGCAAATACTTACGTTTTCCTTTTAATATGTAATTTTAGTTACTATTACACCTGGCATCCACATTACTTCCACATACATTTGAGCCTCAAAAATAGAAAAGATTTAAACTGCTGCACACCCAGATTCATTTGTAAGTGTAACTGTTGCCGTCTAATGTTGTTGTAAACTTTGAAATTATTTTGTAATTACACTTATGACTTTTGCTGGGTCACCCCATATCATTTCCCTATTCGACAGGAAAGGATCTGGTGTTTTTTGTTGTTTTTTTAAAGGATATGGTGTTTTTTTTTTTGTTTTTTTTTTAAACAAACAAACTTTCTCACTGGTTCGGATACTCTGCCTGTCTCACTGCATGTGCTTGACTGTGCAAAGTAACTTTGAAAGTCCTGCTGTGGCACAAAAAAAATCCTGAATTGATGTTCATCAGCCCGAACCCAAAGCTATTTTTTACCTGATTATTCCACATCTTGCAGTGAGATCAGATTCACAGGGTTTACACTGTGAGTTATGATTTATAGCTTTTTCACTCAGTAAATAATAATATTCTTTGTATTTTTATTCTTAGGTGTGTAATGTATCTTTGAAAACCAGAAAAGTCTCCTTGACAGAATCTCGATTAACATTCATTTTTTAGTAGTTGCACAGCTCCACCTTGTCAAGGTGTCCATTTATGTAAAGCACTTGCAGCCTCCGTTACAGTTGTTGCACCGTGCCATCTGACATCACTAGTTCCTTTTTTGATTATAAATGCTTTGGGATGTGGGTGTACACAAAATGTAGAACACTTTAAAAAAGAATCATAAAAATAGTTAGTTTTACTCCACAATAAAGGCTCACTACATATATTTACGTTTACGTATTTTGAGTTAGAAGAATTATGAGTATGGCTGATCTATATAGTTATATATTTTTCCAATAAAATGTTTACAGAACCTGAGCTACTGGGATTGAGGAATTACATTTTTAGTCTAAGACTTCTCCCAAAGTGAGCTTGTCCTGGTAGATGTTCTGAAAACCCAATTTAGGATTTATGAAGTTTGACATTATACACAATATAACATTTCTGACCTTGATTGTGGGTATATATAGTATTTTATTTATTTGTTTTATTTTTATCATTATTATTTGTAGATACATAAAATCAATGCTTCATAATTCCTCCAGTTGTTTTTGTCTCAAATGACATGAAGGCCTGCTTCCAGTAAGGTGCATGTAACATATTATCTTAAAATCCTGACATGTGCAAATGGGAAAAAAAGAGAAAGAGATGTCATTCTTTGAGAACATTAATAGAACTTACTGATTCTAATTGATAAAAAGACAAGTAATGAAATATTTCCGGCATTTTGTGAAACTCTGGCCTTTTCTGTCCTCACATGAAAATATCTGGCAGAGAGAGCAGAAAGATTAATTTTTTGTCTTTCAGTGACTCAGCTTACTACATTCCATCCTTTTCATTCTTTCGCTTATCTTTCAGCTGACGCACACCTCATCTGTCTGTTTCTTCACATCTGTCTACTTCTTCCTTTTCATGTTATTTATCAGCAATGACTCATTGAACGTGCCCTGACTTTGGAGTGTACACCATCTGTAAACATGGCATTTTCTGGGCAGGAGGGCAGAGCTGGCTGCCACGAGAGAGGAATAAGTCGAGGCTGCAGAACTATTCCCGCTTTTCAGTCACAGAATAAGCTGGAGCTCAAGTACAATTAAAATGGGACAGCAGGAATGATTGAAGAACTTGAGACAATAAGCTATCGTATCTTTCGCTGTATTTATTCTTATTTCCTCCCCTTGTTCACTGCAGGATATTTTGAAGATAAGTATTAATAAAGATGAAAACAAGGAGATTCTGAACACTCCATAAGTAATTTTATTGTGATATGAAAAGTAATTTATATTGGCTCCAAATACAGAAATAAAAGTATTTGCAATCATTGTGTTACCCCTTGTTCCATCCTTGTTGTTTCTGGTTATTTATCCAATTACTGTCATGTAACATCAGCTGTGAAGCTTGATTCTCTGTATACACTCTTGTTATTACTAACCAACCAGTATTCAATCCTAGGTCAGCTCAAGTTGTTATATAAAATACCCTTTGGGGCATAAGCAGTTCAACATTTAGCATCCCTTCAAGTGAAAAACCATATCCTTTTGCAAAAATGTAGTTGTTTTTTTATGTTTCATGTGAGGAGAAAATGATGCGTTTTGTTGTTTGGTTGTGCCCCCTTCCTGTACTTACTACTTTTAAATGCTTCAGTGGCTTGTCTGCTGTGTCTTTGCCCTATGTACTCAAGAGCACATCTCATTACTCTGCAACAATTCTCTAACGAAGAATGTTTTAAGGGCATCCACCATAGTATGAAACAACAAATTCACAGGATAGTTGGTAGAAAAAAAAATGGTTTGTGTTTTGTGGCGCACCACATTCTAGTTTAAGCACACATGGACATGGATATTATTCACAGAACACTCTACAAAACAGTCAGGAATGGAGCATTGCCTACTTTAATTGGCGAAAATGTCCATATCAGGCTGCTGGAGGGTGTGGCAGTGAACTTACTCACATGGCTGCTCTTACTTGGTTTCCTGTTTGACCCAATATTCCATCCATGTATTTTCTACACCCACTTCACCCTATTCATGGTCACAAGGGGTGGGCGCCCGTTAGTAATGTTAAATCAAGCTCCTTTAATGGATTTATGTCCTTTTGGATTAGTCACGAGTCAGACTAACAGTTTCCTGGATCCCTGACTTGTATTAACAAACACGAAAATCCTTCCAGGGAAACAAAAGTCCATTGAGTCTAACTACAACCTAAGAGCCGTGAATAAAACAATGGTCTGTGTAAATGATTTGCACTTCCTGATGAGATTGTGAGAGTACAAGCTTTACTGCTAGGTTATTTAGAGTTTAGAGAACCAAGACTCCAGAGACTGCTGAAAGATCAGGGTGATTAAACCAGATCTGCAGGGATTTGTACATCTCCAGAGCCTTTATCAGCTTTCAGTTGGTGAGAGGCAAGGTAACCCCTGTTTAGATGACCAGTTCACCACAAGGCCAAACAGAGGAAAAACAAGACAAACAACCATACCCGCTCCCACTCATTACACAGACTCATCAAACCTCACATGTGTGTTTTTTGGTCTATGAGAGGAAGCTGGAGAAGGCGGAGAAAACCCACGCACAGGACCAGCATGCAAACTTCAGCCAAGTACGATTCGAACCTCCTTGCTGTGAGGCAACAGTACTAATCACCGCGTTGCACAAACCCCATGTTTTCTAAAGTTATTTTCAATCTCAGCTTTATATATGGTTTTGAAAACGTAACACACAGTTTACTTTTGGACATCAGACGTTACATCATTAAATGGTTACATATAAGTTTGAAAAACAAGTTTGTAAGCATTTGAATATGCGATGCACATGATGAAAAACGACACAAAAAAAATAGAAATCCAAAACTTGTGCAGAATCTTTCTCTCAATAAAAACAAACTGTGTCCACTTGCCTTTGTCATGCTCACCACAGCACTGAGACTGCTGAGACCACAATGCTCTTATTATTGGACCTCAGTGCAGCTTTTGACTCCGTTGACCATGGTATATTACTAGAGCGACTGGAGAATTGGGTCGAACTTTCTGACACAGTACTTGACTGGTTTGAGTCTTCCTTAAAGGCTACTTTGTGTCAATAGATAACTTTACATCCAAATTTACTAAAATTACATGTGAAGTTCCCCAAGGTTCTATCCTAAGACCCCTCTTATTTAGCATCTAAATGTTTCCCCGAGCTCAGAAAATAATAACCAACAAGATAAGTTACCATAACATTCCAGATGACACTCAACTTTACATTACAACTTTACTATGTGACAATAAGTTAATACAAGCGTTGATTAGATGCATAGAACAAATCAATGAGTGGTTGTGCAATACTTTTCTTCAGTTGAACAAAAACAAAACTGAAGTAGTTTTTTTGGACCAAACAAAGAACATTTACTCAGCACACAGCTTCAGTTATTACAGCTACAAACCATTGATAAGGCTTAAAATATAGGTGTAGTCATGAACTCAGACCTTAAACTTCAGACACATTAAGATAATTACAAAGTCTGCCTTCTATCACCTGAAGAACATCTCCAGGATCAAAAGTCTAATGTTTCAGCAGGATCTTGAAAAACTCCTCCTTGTGTTTATATTCAGTCAATCTGATTACGGCTACAGTGTCTTCACAGGTCTGCCTAAAACATCAATCAGACAGCTCCAACTAATCCAGCATGCTGCTGCCCGAGTTCTCATTAGAACTAAGAAGGTGGACCACATCAGTCCAGTTCTGAGGTCCTTACATTGGCTCCCTGTACCCCAGAGAATAGATAAGATGAAATATTTATGTTAGCTTTTTACTGAATGGTTTAGGACCAAAGTAAATCAGAGACTTATTGTTTCCGTATCACCCATCTGTGTCCCCAGAATCAGAATGAAACATGACGTAGCAGAATTCAGCTAATTATGTATTTAGATTTAAACAATATTACTTTAATATTATTTCAGTACTACATCTGTAACTCTATTTTAAGTCCAACTTTTCTTTATTATGCCATTGCTCTGTAACTCATAATGTTTTATCCTCTTTACTTTTCCAGTTTTTATTATGTAAAGCACCTTGGATTGCCTTGTTACTGAAATGTGCTATACACATCAAATTGCCTTGCCTTGCCTAGTTTTTGGTTTACTCTGAGACATTTTCTCTCTCACAATTCATGCCATTATTCCCACCCACTCTTACAAATGTTCCATTTAACCTTTTCAACCCCAGCCCTCATTCCCAGACTGCTGCTCAAAAATTACATGTCTGCTTTAAAGTTGGCTCTTGTAGTGTTAAGAGAATGATTCAACAACACTCTATAGTCTTTAAAATGGCAAAACACCTGGGTCAGATGTATCTATCTGAATACAGAAATAATGATAAAGACAGCAGAGATGCATAAACACTCACGTTCCACACAAGGTTTATTGGATAAACCTTGACATAGAGTAATTTTCTATACAAATTACAGGTGCAGAAGCATTTATCAAGTTTTCCATCAGTATTACAGATATATAAACTACAAATAGTCTATCTGGTCTTTAGGTTGTCAAAATTATGTTTTTGTTTTTTTCAAAATCTAACGTACTGAATTCCAACCGTCTAGAGAAAATCCAGCAATCTACTTAACTATTGTCTCCGTTTATTTGAAGTTTCTGTAAAGACAAACTGGACATCTTATTGAATCAGTTGCACAACAGTGCTTCTCTATTTTTAACAATAAATTAATAACTAAGATTGATTTAGTAACTTTCAAGCAACACTGGGACATTTTTCCAAACAGTGACTATTGTCTAGATGCCTTTGTGACGACAGTTTTGTGAAGTTTCCTTAAATTGGTCAGTGTTTGGGTGCGTTACAGAGATGGGATGGGAGGTATTTTAGGTCAGCAGCTACCACAATCTCTCTCGCTGGTAGGTGGCGTTGGAGATAGAGAGCAGATTCACATTCGAGGATGGGAGCGTCCAGGGCATTGAGAGATTTGCAAGAAAGAATCTGAACTTTTTAAAATTATATGGAACTTGACTGGCCGTCAGTGGAGCTGGACTATGGGAGTTGTTAGATTTTAGTGTGGGTGTGTGGACGTTTCTTAAGCCTGTCTAGGTCAATTGTTAGAAATGCCAGATAGAAATTCAATGCAACATCCAAACTTCAAGGTGATACAAGAAGATGAGTATGGGGAGATGGAGCGACAGAGAATAACCATGACTTCATCTTTACAGCTCCTGAGTTTTAGGTAAGTTAGATGTCAGCAAGGCATTCATTTCCTGCAAGGTGTTAACTTGTGACTTTGGGAAGGAGCTGGGTCGAGGGTCTTTGGCTGAGACGAAGCTGCATGCCATCGGCATTTGATTGGAAGCTCATACTGTGATGGCTGATTATTTCATTCAGGTGGAGCATGTACATGAACAAGACAAGAGGTCCAAGCACATAGCCTTGAGGTACATAGTAGTGTGCTCTGTTCACTAGAGTTTTGATGTATTTTCTGTGTGTCTGGTCAAACAGTCACTGACTCTCGCCTCTTTTTCCCTCTCGCTCTGTGTAACCCCAGCAGCCTGACATCTCTAATTATATCACATGCATTTGCTCTACACACTGTCATATATAATAAAGTCTTTTCACTGTGGAGTCCTTTGAGCTCATGTTCCTCTTTTATGTCCCAGAGTTTCTGAGTTTGTGAGAGTGCATACTTTACTGTCCCCACCCGTTCCAGCATCAAACTCTCTGCTTTTCATTAAAATAAATGTAGACTTTGTTTTGGTATTATGAGAACTTTCATGGGAACATAAAGTTCTCCTTTTATTACCATGAATATCTGTAGAAATCCTTCTTATCCACTTAATTCACATTTGATGTAAATAGCAAACAACAATGTATATTGTGTCTAAGGCGACTATTTTACATGACTATTGTTTGTAACTGGTAAATATGTTGAAACTGCTGTTATACAAACATCCTCAAACCTTTACATACAGGGTGTCAGCAGAATGATGATTTTTTTTTTGTGATGCCTAAATTTCTCAAATAATTCAAACTACCTTATATAAAATCTAGAAGATGCTCCCTCTGTGTGTCACACATATATTTGCATTAACCGCAATAATGCAAACAGTTTCAAAGAAGAAAAGTTGCCAAACATGGCCTTGTTTTCTTAAGAAAAATACCTTACTGACTGGTGGGTTGATCAAAACACTTGAGTTTGCACCAGTTGTTGTGACTGGTATGACGTGCTGCTTGTGTTGACTGAGAACAGTTTGTTGCCAAGATAAAACTGCCGTGCATGACACTTCATGAATAAATGAGACCTTTATGTTGAAGTTGAAGGTTGCTTGTGTTAAATTCTGACTGGACCCTCACTCAGAGGTCAGTGTCATATTGTTGGTAGCTAATACTGATCTTGTTTATTGATCCATATGTTTATTTATACTAACACCGATTCTACTGTCTATTCATTTACAGTAAAATATATGAAACATTTCTACTGTGTGTAAAAAAAAAAAAAATTACATAGTTGTGAAGCATTTTACAAGTTGAAGTTTAACTTGCTTCACAGCTTTCATTAGCACGTTTGAGTAGACACTTTGGTGGTTGAGCCAACCCTTCGGTTTGCTTAACACACTCACCCATGGTTGAGCAAAAATATATTAGCCCCGGTTTTCTTGATTGGTTTGCCATTAAATATGATTTTGTCTTCACCTTAGTCAAAATAATAGACAAACACAACACATACAAGCTGATTGTACATAACTGTTTTACTTTGTTGTAGCTTTATTGAAAATACCTAGTGTTCACAGCACTGGTGGAAGAGGTAAGTGAACCCTTGAAACTGGTTGAACCTCAGAGAGGCGCTTTGGTAGCTCTGCATCAGACCTGCATACATTTCCACTATTCCTCTTTACAGAACACATTGATCTCAGATTTGTAGTATTTCTGCTCTGAATGCCTCTCTTGTGTTCACAACATCCCTTTAGGTTAAAGTCTGGGCTCCAACTGGGCCACTCTAAAATCTGTATTTTCCCACTTTAAAGTCATTCTGCAAGTTATTTACTTTAATGCTCCGATGTCACTGTCGTGATGCATCACACAACCTCTACGTCGTTTTAGCAGGGGGACAGTCACAATAACATTTTCCTGTAGGAAATTTTGTAAACTTGGAAGATAATTTCCCCCTTGAGGATGGTATGGGGTGCAGGCCTTGAGGCAGTAAATCAAGCCCACATCATGATGCTTCACTCACTTGTTTTCTCCAGCACTGTGGATATTTTATTGCTTATATGTCATTGTGTTTGTCTATTACTGTAACTTAGATAAAGATCTGACAACAATCCATGGCTGATTAATGCAGAAAACCAACCTGTCCTCTAATTTGCAACATATCTGCATAACCTTAGACATAATCTGTTTCATCCATATCAGTTTATATGAATTGATACAACAGTTTGAAAACATCCCAGTGCTCAGCTTGTCATTTATTTAGAGTTGTAAATCGTTGCATCACAGATGCACTCACTGCTCCTTCTTTGGTATTTATGTAACATAAATTCAGTAGGTTGAACATGTTGTCGAAGCTGCTGGTGTCAGACATTACTTCTGAGCAACGAATGTGTTCACATTCTGTGGTTCTCACCGAGCCCAGACCAAACCGTTTCAAAACCCACAACCTGACGAGAGAAGGGAAGATTCATGCGAGCACATGTGACAAAGTGCTTCTCTCAGTGGATCCTGACAAGACGCACAAACTAGCAGAGCGCCTGAGCTACATGAAGATGGAACCATATATTATTTTTCAATATTAGCAAATATATTTTAAATACAAAAATGATATGATAATTATCAATACTTTAATTAAAAAATATAGAGCAGATATTTATCTTTAAATCTAGCTGCGTCTACAGAGTGGGAACAAAGTCCAACCAACATTAATTTCTTTAGTGCGTCAGTATGAATACATTTTGTAATTATGTACATTACCAGCCAAAGTTTGGACACGCGTTCTCACTTAAAAGGATGGGAAAGTGTGTCCAAACTGTTAGTGTGCTTTTGGCCTCGTCATTGGCTTATGGATGGATGTATTTGCACTAAAGTACTAGTACATCTGTCATCAGGAAGGAGTTGTTGCTTCTCTTATTTTGAGGGAAAACAAATCCATGATAAATAAATACAGACATACATTTTATTATGTTGTTCCTTATAACGAATTTTTTTTTACAAATAAGATATTCTCCAGGTTAGTGGCTGCATTTTAAACTATTCCTGACAAGCCAGATATGTTGGGTAGCTCTTGAAAAATGGTTAATTGATGGGAGTTAGTCGTTGTCCTATGTCTTTCTTGCTTAGAACGGTCGCTTCACATCCATTTATCTGTCTAGCCATTCATCCCGTTGTAGGTCACAGGGACCCATGTGTAAAATATTGAACTTCACCAGGTATTTTGGAACATCTATCCAGAACTCTAGTCTTACTCCAACCATGCCTCTCTCTCTCTCTCTCTCTCTCTCTCTCTCTCTCTCTCTCACACACACATACTCCCTTTTTTTAAATCTCCAAACCCTTACTATATTCACGTGACACCAAAGTGGAGAAGTGAGGAATTGTGAGAGAGAGTAAAAATCTTGTGCTGGGTAGATTTTGATTGTTTGTTCTCTTCTATGGGAGTCAACAAACTGATACCATCCTGCACTGTCTCCACTGTAAAAGCCGACGACATAAAGAGTGTAAGGCAGGTGTTACTGTCATGCAGCAACACATTGCAGGTGAGTGTCATCATTGTGCAGCTGCATGTCCTATGTGAATGTCTTCCCACAGAGCATATACGTCATCTCTTTGCAACATGTGTAAGGGCAAAGTCATCTTGCAACAACACAGACAATCAATCTATGTTTTTAGAAGTGACAAAGCAAGATAAAGTCTTCATATGTTTTTAACTTTTTTTTTTTTTTCAATGAAACTACAACATATTGCATACTGTAGCTCAACAACAATATTATCCACTTTTTTTGGTCACTGATGTTTTCTTCTACATAGTCACCTAAATGGCATTCTTACCAACCTGAAAATGTGATTCATATTAGGATTATCAATTTATGGAGCTGATACAAGAGAGGCCTGTGACCAAACACAAACTTATTTAATAAAGAAATCAGTCAATACAAAATAGAAAAATACAAAAGCCAAAATGGAAACTATCTTACCAACAAATTAGACAGGTAGAAAAATGAAATGCTGTTTGTTTATATATATATATATATATATATATATATATATATATATATATATAGAATGTGTGATAGACTGTCGACCTGTCCAGGTGGACCCCTGCCTCTCGCCTGTAATGAGTCGGGATAGGCTCCAGCAGACCCCTGTGACCCTGTGGAGGATAACGCGGGTAAAGAAAATGGATGTATATGTATATATATGTATGTATGTATATATATATATATATATATATATATGTATATATATGTATATATGTATATATATATATATATATTATATATATATATATATATATATATATATATATATATATATATATATATATATATATATACATGTCTCTGGGAAATCAAGTTGAAACATATTTGTTTTTATGTAACTTTTCTTGTTCCACATTTTTGTGGCTTAAATCATTAGGTTCCTGAATGCGTCTGCTTTGATTATATTATCTTTCTACCAGGTTTTTCAGCTGCGTATTTAAATTAGTCTAAACATAATACTGTTTCAGTGATGAGCTGGGAGTTCATACAAAGTCCGCAATGCTTTTCTTTCCCTCTTCCAATCTTAGATTGTCTTATAGGATACACAGTTCCAGATTAATCAGTAAATAAATAAACAAACAAATGAGCGCCAGTTTGTACAATGTTATTGTTCAGTTTGTGGAAAAATTCAATTGAATTACAACAGTAAAGATGCAGTACGATGTGCGTCATATTAAGCAAGAATGTTTGGAAAAATAAATTCATTTTGATACTGAAGCTTACTGGTTGAAGCTGAAAAGACTTTGTCAACTAATTTCAAAATAAATGAAATGGAATTAAATTCAGATTCACAACATTCACCTCCTCATTTTTTTTAAATATACGTTCTCCTTCCACTGATACGTATCCATTTTGATCATTGTCTTATAGCCATTTTAATAACTGCATTAAGAGATTAGCTTCACTGCCTGAGCAAGTGTATATGAACATGACAAGGACTTTTTTTTTTTTTTTTTTTTTAATAATTGGTACAGATTTCAGTGGCCGTTCTGCCTGCTGGGTCTGAAAAAGTGAGCCTGAACCTCAATCACATGAGTAACCAGCATGCTAACCAACAGCTCACTGAGCTGGGCAGCTTTGAGAAATATCCACCACTATCTGATAATGACTGGAAATCCCTAATGTCAGCAATGCAGAAACATTTGAATGCTATGTTTGTATAAAAGACTGAAAACTGAGTGTGGGCAAAAGCAAAAGACATTCTCTTCCATTTTAATGTCTGTTATGAGGCACAGAAAGCTGTGTTCTGTTCTCCGCTCACCATGGCAACTGATAATAGTGATGTTTGACTCATCTCAGTGTTCCTGTTTGACATTTTTCATTTTCTTCTCTGTGGATAAGGCAAGTATTTCATTGCAGTATCAATACAATTTGCAAAATAAGTTGCAGCTGTGGCTCTGTCAGTCTGGTACATTTACATATTTGAATGTAATTACACCTTTAAGAGCTAAATTAAAAACAAAAAAACATGAATAAATGCTTAATGAAAAAAATTGCATTTATTTTTGTCAATTCATAATGCGAGCCAACACTTTGCTCTGGGATTTAAAACATGCCAAGCCAGCACTATAATGCTAAAGCCTTTTGTGAGACTGGTTCATAAATAAAATGTAGAGATATCGGCCAAAAAGCACAAAAGGATTATCTTATTTTCCTCAAATTGTGCAATAGTACACTATTCATTACATTACACATAAGATCAAAGATGACACCACTTGTTAAATTGATCATTACGCTGTTGCATTCTCAGAAATATAGTAAGCCACACCAACATGATATTACCTCTGAGTGAGAAGCTGCTGCAAAAACTGATTATTTTTGGGTGTCATGGTATGACCGTCTCTCGGTAATTCCAAAAATTAAATGTATTTTCAAGACAATTCACTTAAAAGAAGATTTCACAATGACACAGCTACATAATATTTAATTTTCTTCAAAACAGCATTCACAAAGCACCTTTTACATCATGTTTTCCAAGGCGTTTACACCCAATTATAGTACTAATTATTACGTTTAAACAAGGAAATTAAAAAAAATGTAGCTTGGCAACACTGCATACGCTTTCATTTAAATTTTTATGCTTTATAAGACTGTAATTAAAAACAAAACACAATGTTGTTAATCTAATATTACTAACTGCCTTTTTTCACAGGTCAAACCTAAATTATTGTCATAATTTTCCCAATTTGGCATGACATGCTCACTACTTTAAATATATGAAAAATATGTTTTTCTTTTTACTTGTAAAAATCATTTTACAGAAGAATAATGTTTCTGATTCAAAACTGAAGTTTAGTTGTAAACGGAAGAGGATGCTGCCAGATAAGAAATAAGACTAATTATAATAATAATAGTTATAATAATGTTCCACCTTGACATTGAGAATGCTGTAATCCTTCTTAGGGGAATGAAGATGATGTATTTGATCAATCTGATTAAAAACACTTTACCCATTACAGACAGAGTTTGTATAAAAATGCGATAATAATGCCATGGACAGTTTTTTTGTTTTTTATAAGGAAGGTCACTTTTAAATTAAAATCTATTGAATTAACACATAGGTAAACAAATCAGAACTATACATATAAATGATTTCAGATAAAAACTCACTTATTCCCCTGATGCAACTATGATTCTTGCCCGCTGACACAGATGGCACAAAGACAAGTGTGTATGTCTTGCATGCGTTTGGAAAAGAACAGTTTCCTTTATGCTTCTTTGTAAATAACTGATAAATTCTTGTGAAATCAAATAACCTTCTCCAAAACCTTGGAGTTGGTCTGCCAAAAGAACCGTTCTGTAGTGCAGTAAGGCTCAGCCACAGTGCAGATTCAAAACAAACTAACGAGTCCCTTTTCCTCGTTTTTGAGAAGCATCTAAATCTAACATTTAAAAAAACATGCACAGTGAGAGATGACAAACGAGACTTCGAATTAATGAATTCAAGTTTAAATTTTTTTAGTTCAAATGTTTCTTAAACACATGCACTCTTTTTAACTTTGAACTATGGTACTCTTTAGTGTGTTTTGTCGGGCATACAGTAGTTTTTTTGGTCTAACCGCTACTAATGAGTTAGATTTAATGACTGAATTAATGGACTTGCCCTTGTTGGGAGTGGCGGTTTTATAGTATTATCATGGGTTAATGAGCATGGCAATTACACTGGGTGGATTTTACCTCCCCTGCTAATAGTGCAATGCTAATGGTGTGGCATTATGCTGCAGTGTTGATTAGAGTTCAAGCCTTAGTTTAGAAGTTTATCTAATGGTTGTCAGAATAGAAGTGATACCTGCTGGGTAGTTTTTATGTAAATCGGACAATTGGACATTTTCCTGCTCTCTGTTAATACATGTTCCATCATGATAAATATTTGTTTTTTTTTTTAAAGACTTTACATGTGAGCGCTCAGAGATGAACGCTGTGAACTTGAAACTCGTTTGAGCAGCAAGACAGCGACACGCCACAAAGTTCATATAGTTATTCACTTCAGTCTCTGCACGTCTGAAAAGTTTGAGCACAAGCTGGTGATTTCCTGGCGGCAAACATGATGCGGATTTGGATGCTCATGATGGCACAAAATGTTCCATTTTGCTGACTTGAGTTCAAAGATTTGCAAACACAGAAACTGTCTTTTGTTTGTGTTACATGTTGCCTTTTTACACAGCTTTCATCTGCAAATGGATATGTGCTTCAAAGTGCATTTTTACTGGGAGAGCGAAGACGTCTTGTCCATAATGTTGTCCACGTGAGTCCGAGTCACGTGACCCGCTTTTACAAACAAACATCAGCACTGAATCTCCATTTGATAAATGAGCAGGCCACAATATCTTTTAGGACGTTGTATTTTTGTTGTATATTTGTTTTAAGCAGACCCTTGAATGAATCCAGTAAATGTGTGCATCCTTCTCAATTTGGGTATGTCATCGAGATTTAGTTCTTAATCAGCATTAACAAATAAAAGAAAAACAGTACTTCTTTTGGCTTTCTTTCTTTTTCTATTTCTTAGTTTTACAGCCTGAAATCAAATTGGATAATCTGATGGTTTGTGTCATGTGATAAAAACACAACTATGCAGACCATTTTGAAGGAGTAAAACACTGACAAGCAACCAAACAGGTAATAATAATGAAAATATAACATGGGTTTCATGACTATTCATGTGAGTGAACAGATAAACAAAAATATTATTCTTTAAGCAATGGACACTTCTCCATGGGGACTTTCTTGGTGGAATCTACATTTTAATGATGCTCTACTTTTTGCTGTGGTGCTTTTGTGGGTGCTTGAAGATTACCTTCGAGCTCACTGGTTCCTCTGATCAGAGCCCTCCTCACATGTCTGCAAGTAAGTTGTTATACTGTTTCTTTTAATGTGATCTTCATCTGCACACATACACACATATGTATAGTATCTATATGAATACATACCTAAAACCTTATGACCACCTCCTCAATAATAAACAGGTGATCCTAGTGTTCCCAGTACAACTTAAGGTGTCCTGGAATGTCTGGTACCAAAATAATAGCAGTAAACCCTCGGGGCCCTGTGAGTTGTGGGGTCTCTCCAGATTAGTGTTACTTTGCATGGAAACCATCAGGTCAGCAGAATGGTATCTGAAGAAACTCCCAGACTCATTGTTGTATGCTTTGAGAACCTCCTAAGGAACCTTCTGAGACTGCTGATATGCCTATGGAGATGATTACTGTAGAGAAATGTTGTTGCAATGTTGGAGTTTACAAAAAAGATCTGTGTGTGGTAATTAGGTTTTACTGCCATCCATCCATCCATCCATCCATCCATCCATCCATCCATCCATCCATCCATCCATCCATCCATCCATCCATCCATCCATCCATCCATCCATCCATCCATCCATCCATCCATCCATCCATCCATCCATCCATCCATCCATCCATCCATATCGACTTATTACCTTTTAGGGTCGCAGAGGGTCTGCTGGGCATATACTAGCTCTTTTTAAGTGAAAGGCAGAATACACCCTGGACACGTTGCCAGTCCATCATAGAGCCACATATAGGTAAACAACAAGACACTCCAGTCTCCGATTAACTTGACACACATCTCCTTGGACTGTGGGTGGAAAACAGAGTAGCCAAAGCAATGTCATACAAGCCCAGGAAAGAACATCATCACAAGACGCCTGCCAGGATTCAAACCAGAAATCTTGTTTCTGTTCATGTTAAATGGAATCCATAGTTGCTATTGTTCCATTTGATGCATTCATAACTTCTGTTAATTCATAATTGTTCGTTCCTAATTGTGCTGTTGTGTGCACTTATCCACCCACTTTTGTTTCTTAGTTGTATCAGAAAAAAATGTCAAAAGCTCTTAAGTAGCTAACACTGACAACTCCATAGCACTGAGTCATTGAGTGATTGTGGTGAAGATCAGCAAGTATGAATACTGAGCAAAAGACCGTGAGGAGAAATCAGCCAAAGAACTCTCATAGTTGTCTTATTCAGTTGTAATTTAATGTTTTATAGTCAGTGGTGTAAAGAGGAGCAACACAGATTTGGGGGAGTCGTAGAATACCCATATTTTCTGCTGAGTTACATTCATTAATTTATGAAAACAATAATAAACACATTTTCAGGGTCAAGACAGAACAAACAACTGAACAGAAAAGATAGACATCAAACCATGAAACAACAAAACAGCAGCAAAGTGCCTCAATTTCTTTGCTTTTGTTCATATCACATCCTCATTCCTTTCTTTAATAATTGACCCAATGTTTTTCACCATACTTTAATGATTAAACACAATTTAATGTTTAGTCTGTAATGAAGAACCTAATCTCTAAGGAGGCCTTTAGCAGTTTTCTTGCAGCATTTAAAAAAAAGAGAATAAAAAGAGAGTAATAAAGTACTTTTATCATGCTATTTTTGATTGTTATTCATCATCCTGTAATTTACATGCATTTGTTTCACATGTCACCATTAGTCATGTTAGCATAATGTAAAGAGGATAAATGTTTGTAGATATTGAGTTTAAGATGCTCTTGAAACCTGCCTGTTAATGTTTTCATGAGTTAGTCTTCTGCTAATACTGCTGCATATGTATTCATCACACACAGTCCCAAAATAACCCAAGCCTAATTATTGTGCCACCAATGATGGATGATCCCGAGGAAGAAAATCTTTCTTACAAGTTATAATCCTGTTGTACTGCCCAAACAATATTGTTTAGACAAGGTCGTCAGTGGTTTCAAGGAAATTAGTTTATAAGTCTGATCCTTTCCTTTTGCTCTTGCGTGGTGGTTGATACTCCATCTTCAAGTAGCCGTTTTCAGTCACCGAGGGAGACACGCAGTTTTAGAAAGTAGCAATTGAAGTAGCTGAAAATTTGGCTGCCAAGAAGTCCGTTCATTTCCCTATTATTTAAGTTGAGACTACGAGCAAAGCTAGAGGGTGATAATCTTTTATTTATTAGATGGGTGCGCACATATTAAGGAGTGTTCATTTCTGAGTCAGTTTTAGTATATTGTATTTGTATAGTGCTGATTCAGGGTGAAATATAGATATCAAAAGATATCTCAAAGTACTCTACACAGAAAGTAAACAAGTTCACTTTAAACATATTCCAATTCAATCCAATTATAATCCAGTCATATTTCATTTAAATCCACTTTGAATTATATAAAATGAGGTTATAATTTATTTATAATACAACTCAATTCAAATCCACTTAATGCCAGTTTATATAAAAACGTTAGTTAAGGAACTGTAACAACAATGAGACAATAGTTAAAAGGAACGACTCCCTGGAATTAACAAATAATACATAGTGCATTTTCAAAATATACAAATTGGATGCTGCTTTTAACTAAGAGCTCTTCCTGTCTTTCTACTTTTGGAAACTATAGAACCCACAAGTAAACCTGAAGTCAGAAAGCACAATGCACTGTTGGGTAAGTACTGAAATATGTGTTCTTTGAGATGAGAAGCTTGGTCCATAAGGACTTTATATGTGAGAAGAATACTACAGTCTATCTTAGATTTCAAGATTTCAAGATTTCTAGATAGATAGATAGATAGATAGATAGATAGATAGATAGATAGATAGATAGATAGATAGATAGATAGATAGATAGATAGATAGATAGATAGATAGATAGATAGATAGATAGATAGATAGATAGATAGATAGATAGATAGATAACAAACAGAAAAACAAACAGTAAAAGTATAAAAAGCACACAAACTCAGTAGATGTTGATAAAGGTGCACAAGAATACTGCGCTGGATTATTGCAATGACATCATTGCAATGGATTATTGTATCATCCTGTGACCAAACTACAGATTATTTGCAGTTCAGACGTCTGGCCTGAGGTATGAAGCTGTTAAAGAACCCGGCTGTTCTGCACCTCAGGCTGTGGTACCTCCTGTCAGAGGCCAGCCGAGAGAACGGTCCATGATGTGTCCAGTATCTGATGTTTTATGTTTGTGATGGACAGCGTGTGCCCAAGTCCTTGATGGAAGGAAGGGAAGTCCCTATAATCTTCTCATGCGTCCTTACCATTCCAGTCTGCAGCTGAACAGCTGCTGCACCACAGATACCATTGGTCAGTATACTTTCTATAGTGCTCTGGTAGAAAGTGGTGGGCATATCGGCAAGCAGATGAATGTTTTTCATCTGCCGAAGGAAGTCCAAGTGGTGCTTGCTTTATCAGTTTGTTATGTTTATGTGCACCCCCAGGAACATGATGCTCTCTACCACTTCCACTGCTGTGATGTGCCGTGTTGTTAATAATCAGTGGAGAGTTGCAGGTTGGGCTCTTCCTGATGTCAATAATGACTTCTTTTGTTTTGTCAACATTCAGGAGAAGATTGTACATCCCGCATCAGTCAGCCAGATGCAGCACCTCCTCTCTGTAGGACTGGCTGTTGTTGTTCTGAATCAGGCCCACTACTGTAGTATCATCTGCATACTTTATGATGTGATTAGCAGGGGACCTGGCAACGCAGTCGTGTGTCATCAATGTGAAGTGTAACGGACTCAGGACCCCGCACTGAGGAGAGCTGGTACTCAGGGTGATGACTGAGGATGTGTGCTTTCCCACACGCACGGACTGGGGCCTGTCAGAGAGGAAGTCCAGGATCCAGTCACACAAAGTGGTCTCGAAGCCCAGGGGTACTAGTTTGCATACCAGTTGCAGGGGAACGATGGTGCTGAATGCAGAACCTAAATCAACAAACAGCATTAACACATTCGTGTTCTCCTCCAGGTGGTTAAGGCTCAGATGGAATTTAGATGAAAATACATCCTGTGTAGAGTTTAAACAGTAGGCAAACTCGAACTGGTCAAATGTGGAGGGGAGGTGGGATGTTATGTGCTCCATTATCAGCTTCTCGAAGCACTTCATCATCATACAGTAGGAGTTAGTGCTACGGGGTGATAGTCATTTATGCTGGTTAGTGAGGACTATTTTGGCACTGGTATGATAATGGCCTGCTTGAAACATGATGGTACAGTGGCCTGGTTCAGGGAGGTGTTATAAATATCCATCAGAACCAAGGCCAGTTGGTCCGCACACTTCCTCAGTACTTTCCCGGGAATGTTGTCTGGGCCTGCTGCCTTATTGGTGTTTATTTTTGTTAGGGTCTTATGGACATCAGGTTTTTTAGGCTGCAGTGCCTGCTTATCTGGCTGTGGTGCTGGCTTTCTTACTACGATGGTGTTTAGTGCCTGAAGCCTGCCAAAGACATTTTTGCGGTTATTTAAGAAGTCAGTGTCATCCTTGCAGGGAGCTTGGGTTACCCTGCAGTTTGTGATTGTGGATGCCATACCACATATTCCTGGCATTGTTTAGGTTATGGAAATACTCCTAGATTTTGAGACAATGGGTGCGCTTTGTTTTCCTTATGGCACGGTTAAGATTTGCTCTTGCTGACGTCGGAGCCTCTGTGTCGCCAGATTTAAGGGCAGTGTTGAATGCTTTCACCATAGCGCATACTTCTCCAGTCATTCAGGTTTTGTGGTTGGCCCGAGTAGCGATTTTCCTGATGACAGTGAGGTCCTCCATGCACTTCTGGATGTATCCTGATACAGATGTCCCATATTCATCCACATTGAGTATCTGGTCCTGTAGTGCTTCTGTAGCATCATCAGACCACACTCTCACCTGCTTCATAGAAAGCCTCATACAGCAGAGGCTTGTATGATGGGAAAAGGATGATTGAGAGGAGATCTGAGGAACCAAGGTGGGAACGGGGTCTGAATACCTTTCTGATGTTTCTGTTGGCCAGGTCTAATGTATTCTCTCCTCTAGTTGTAAAATCTACATATTGATGGAAATGGGGAATGACAGTTTTCATATTAGCCTGATTAAAGTATCCAGAAACTATGAAAACTCCGTTTGGATAAGTGCTTTTCAAGTGACTGATGGAAAGGTAGAGAATACTCAGAGCCTCCTTGGTGTACGCGCTGTGGACGATGTATACAGCTGTGAGGCAAACTGTGATAAAGTCCCAAAGCAGGTAGAATGGTCTGCATTTTACAGCCAGAAACTATGTCAGGAGAGCAGATACTCGACACTGGTAGAATCATTAGTCCAGTTGGTATTCAAGAAAACACACAGACCTCCACCCTCGGATTTGCCCGTCAGCTTAAGCTCTTGTTCAGGCAGACTGTAGTTATCTCTTCTGAACTAATTGCAGCATGGATGAGTTTTGCCACATCTGTCAGAATGAATATGCAGCAGTCTCTCACCTGCCGTTTTGTTGCCAAATTCAGCTGTAACATATCCAGTTTCTTCTCCAGGAAGCGGATGTTCTCCAGCAGGATGGACAGAAGCGGCGTCCTCCATGGGTTAGCCTCTAGTCGAGCTGCTCGTCCTCCCCAACAGCCATGCTTCTGTCTCGCCTCCTCCGTCCGCTCCAGTTGCAGCAAGTGCTGGTTAGCAGACCTGCTGCTTCGTAGGTCGCTGGGTCATCTCACCGTTATAGCCCGAGGTTCTGTATGGTAAAACAAGGTAGAAGCAGCAATAAAGTCTTTGCAGCCGCACCCGACCCGGGTCCCATCATTTAACTTTAGTATCTGAACCCCCATCAGAACACTCACTTCAGAAATTTGGATAAGCTACTGGTCTTTCAGCGTAATTCAGGACATCCTATTAATGCAAATTGCTGTTCTTTAAACATATAGTATTTTATTTGATCTTTTTGCTTTTTTGCTTCTCAGTTTGTACTTGAGCTTTGGTAATGCACACATTTCCCAATTGTGGGATCAATAAAGTCTTATTTTATCT
Source organism: Xenentodon cancila (assembly GCA_014839995.1). Classification (NCBI taxonomy): domain Eukaryota; kingdom Metazoa; phylum Chordata; class Actinopteri; order Beloniformes; family Belonidae; genus Xenentodon; species Xenentodon cancila. The sequence continues at coordinate 11,107,175 of CM026197.1, forward strand.
TATCTTATCTCTTGAAGTAACAAATGCAAAAAATAATCTTTCTGGATCACCCTGGAATAGGATGTTCTTCATTTGGATAATGTTACAAAGGTGAAAAAATAATTTATGTGAGAATTATGGTCATAAATAGCCACAGGGTCTCTCATAGTAGTATGGTTTGATAAAGTAATGAAATCCGAGGTATCTACAGTGTTTATCAGCCTATTTCTAAAGTGCTTGGGTCAAAGACAACAATCTCAGCCTCATCTGAGTTTATTATATTAATATCGTAAAAGCAATTAAATCATTTATGAACTGCTGCTTTATAATTAGATTAGATTAGATTAAATTAGATTTCCTTTATTAGTCCCACAATAGGGAAATTTCCATCATTACAGCAGAAAAAAGAGATACCAAAATAGTACTATATAAATAATATAAACAGTATTAAAATAAAAAAAAAAAAAAAAAAAAAAACAACAACAAAAAACTGTATATGCACTTTACATTTCTTTTAATTTACGTCATTGCACATTTTGAGAGATACCTGACTGAAGAGTTAATATTGCACATGAATATTTTATTGCACACAGATCAGTTAAACTGTTTGAGTCTTAGTAAGTGTGTGGTGCACTGGGATCACTGCTGGTTGTGGAGCAGCTGCAGGAAGGAAGGAGCTGCAATAAAGTTCCTTCTCACACGTCAGGTGGAGCAGTCTGTCACCGAAGGAGCTCTCCAGTGCTTTTAAAGTGTCCTCCAGGGGGTGGGAGTCTCTCTCCATCATGGATGACAGCTTCGCCATCATCCTCCTCTCTCCTACCACCTCCACTGGGTCAAGGGGGCATCCCAGGACAGAGCTGGCCTTCTTGATCAGTTTATCAAGTCTCTTCCTGTCAGATGTCAAGATGCTGCTCCTCCAGCAGACCACACCCAAAATGATGGCTGATGCCACAACAGTGAAAAGGAAAAAAAGAAAATCCTCTAACTCTAGCATGGCAGCACGTGTGTCCTACGGGACTCAAAGCAGTCTGAACAACACTTACTCATGTTGCACCCTTCTAGTAGATTTCTTGCTTGTGTCGTTATCACAGATGAAAGTCGCTTTGCAAAAAAGCGTCTGCTAAATGATAGTAGTAGTAGTGTCGTAGAAGGTCTTCAGGAGTTCCCCCTGCGCTATAAAAGACCTCACTCTCCTGAGCAGACAGAGTCTGTTCTGCCCTTTTCTGTAAAGTGCATTTGTGTTGTAAGTCTACTGCAGTTTATTGTTCAGGTCAACATACAGGTACTTATAAGGTGTCACTATCTTGATGTAAGTTCCATGGATGTTCAACAGTGTCGAGAAAAAGAGTGGTCACCTGTGGAAATCCACCACCAGCTCTTTTATTTGTCCCATATTGATCTGGAGGCAGTTCCACTGGCAACAGTCAATGAGGTACTGCGTCAGTTCCCTGTACTCTCTGTCATCCTCATTAGTGATGAGGCTGATGACAGCAGAGTCATCAGAAAACTTCTGCAGGTGACAAGTGGTGGTAGGTGAAGTCTACAGTGTAAAGGGTGAAAAGGAACGGAGTCAGGACCGTTCCCTGCAGGGCCCCTGTACTGCAGACATCAATGTCGGGGACACAGTCCCAGGTTCTCACATACTGTGGACGTTTGGTGAAGTAATCCAATCGTCTACAGTATGTGAGGTGCTCTAGCTTGTCCCTCAGAAGTGCAGGTACTATGGTGTTGAGAGCACTGAAGAAATTAAAGAAAATGATTCTCACAGTGCTCCCAAGTTATTCCAGGTGTGAGAGAGGTCTGTGTTGGAGGAAGATCACAACGTTGTCCATCCTGATCCCAGGCTTGTAGACAAACTGCAGTGGATCCAATGATGAGCTCACCAGGGGACAAAGATGGACGAGGACCAGCCGCTCCAGGGTCAGGTGGAATGTTAGTGCCACTGGCCTGTAGCTGCAGGAAGTCCTTGGGGGTGTGGGGTCTTGGGACAAGTACCTCGGAGGATGTTTTCCAGAGCTGTGACACCCTCCCCAGCTCCAGGTTTAGGTTGAACATGTGTACAACAATCCCACAAAGCTGATCTGTGCACTTGAGAAGTCTGGAGCTGTTGCCGCCTGGACCGCTTGCTTTTGTTTTCTTGATCTTCTGGAGCTGGTTTCTCACCTGGGTTGATGTGAAAGACAGGTCGGAGCAGGGGGGCTGTGTGAGAAGGGTGTGAGCGAGGTGGCTAATGCAGTTGGGGGTAGCTGTGAGCTGAGTGTGTGGAGGGAAAGGAGGAAGTACGGGAAGAGTTGGGACAGAGGACTGGATACAGAGAACTTTGGTTTATAAGGAAGTCTCCTTATTCAGATGAGCAACATGGAATCTGTCATATGAGTATGACTTAAACCCAACTAATGGCACTAATGACAACCATTACAAAACATTTTTTACATTCCTTTTTTCTTTTCTGGTTTTCATATGGTTTGCATGTACCTTCATGTCACGTGGACACTGATCTGCACAAAGCAAGCTGAGGTACATTCCCAACACACAATTTTTAATCATAACCAATAATATTCTATTTGATGCAGATGTTCTGATGGTAATGAGTCAATTAATTTTAATCAATAGATAACCAAGCTGTAATTTGTACCAATACCAATCATCATATACCTCTAAAGCCATTTTCAGTTCACAAAATACATTGTCTGCAGCTGTAGCTATTTGCCAGTTTAGTGAAACAGAAAGAAGCTGATATCCAGCTACAAGAAGGAACATACCTTTCAACTCAAATGCAAGGATTACTAGAGAGAAAGTGATTAGATATGGCACAAGCCTAAAAAATTCCACCGATAACTTTCACACTGCAATGCCCCTGAATAAATGTCAAATCCTATCTGTTGTCAACTCACTGGGACCATTGCATCAAATCTGCCCAAATGGAAGTAAAGAGATGTGAGAAATAATCCTGAAATCACACTGTGCTAAGTTTCTACAAGAAAGAAAGAAAGAAATTGAAACAGATAAGACAAAACATAACTATACATCTTTATGTCTGCTGCATCCAGTGGCAGTGGGAGTATCACAAATGATTTTGCTCATTTGGAAAGGCTTGGGTTTATCCCATGTTGTAGTTTTGTGTTTATAGTCCATCTGTTTCTATCTGTGTGAAAATAGGAAGATGAATTAGAGCTCTGGACACATATCCATATGACCAGCACAAGACTTGCTTGCCCAAGGACACGGACATTGACGTCAAGTCCATGAATATTCAATTAGGGCAAGCTGCACTTGTCCCCTTTTCCCACGGAAGGCTCTGGTAGCTTATAAGGAATCCAAGGTAATATATAACTGTTTCTTTCAGTGCCTTTTTAGGCTTGAACCTCTGTTTTTCTATGACACAGCGATTTTACAGTTAGAGAATTACCACCAACCAGCTTTAGACATATAGTAAATATCTACTTTCGTAAAAATATTCATTTTATTTATTTGTCTTTAACCACTTTTCCTAATATTACATACCTGTGTCTGATAATGAAGTAGCTATGTTTTTTTAGACATTGATAAACTGCCGTTCAGTTTTACTCAAAATGTGACTCCCAATTTGAAAAATTTGATATATCATAACTACAAGGTTTCTGTTTTCTTTCACAATTCTGTCTTCACTGCACTTTCGACATCCAGGTCAACCCCTTGGGATTTTTGTGCAGTAATTAAAAATCAGAATTTTCTGAATTAAATATAATAGGGGGAATAGCAAATAAAATAACCTTTAATGAAGCTCTTCCTATGCATGGTTCTTTTAACTTGTCAGAATGCCATGTGGAAAAAACAAAAAATAAAAAATAAGCAAACCAATTGCTCCATTGTTGAGTTACTGATTGGTCATAACCTGGTAGATTCATGTGTTCTTTTGATTAGCTGTGCTTTATAGTTTCATCAATCAAACATTTTCTTGATTTATTGGGGAGATGCAGTATCTAAAACAATGACATCCACGAAGCCTTGATTCCATCACTTAGATAATCTTTAGTTGGTTCGCCAACAGATATTAAAAATTAGTGGTAAATTAATTAATTAAATTAGTTTCTTGCTTGTAATTTTAAATATTGATAACAGGTGACCCGAGTTGCTGTTTGATAAGACCAAAAGTATATGTGGCAGAAACTAACTATAACAAAACCAATTATCCATAATTTTGCTATTGGTTCAACAGGGTTGACTTTACAATATATGTAGTTTTTCATCACACACAAAAAAGTTAAGGAGTGCATTTGACACTGTAAAAGGGGTGATATAAAAGAAGATAACATGATAAAGATCTTAGATGTAGTTACGGCACTGCAGCACTTCACACCCTGCCCACTCCTGCTTGCTTCAACGTTTTAACCATACTGTGGCACAGAGAAAACCGGATCTGAGGTGTTGCAGTTCTCTCTGACATGGTCTTGTGCTCCTCATTAGATACCATAACCTTTGATTTAAAACAAGGATTCTCAGATCTGTACACTTTCATGACTACAGTCAGAACTTCACACTTTACCTGGGTTCCAACTCTGCTCAGTTCTCATTTGTTGTCATTAGTTGTGGGGAATATCAGCAATATGAAACTTTAGACTAGAGCTTTAATGAGTGCCTTACACAGACACAGTTCTTTTAATTTTTTTTTTTTTGTACATGTAATTCCACTAAACTTAAAAGTGTATGCCTAACACAATATGACCATTTTAAGAATAGGAACAATTAAATGTAATAATTTAAATCAATATTTTCTAGTATTATTTTATTGTAAACCTGATGAAAATGTAAATCAGCGTATCAATAACAACCATAGCTGTTATCCATTTATTAACCAAAAAACAACATCTATAAAAATCTCTAAACTCCAATTTATTATAAAGATCTAGGTAAAGGCAGTTGTTTAGCAATTGCATTTTTTTTTTTAAATAACCATGGTATTTGTGGGGTGTTGCGATTTGGTTTTAATTAATTTCATAGCCCAGGACCTTTTTAACACTACTGTGGATCTGCTCATCTAATGCTTTTAGATCATACAGCTGCAACAGCAGATCATTTTATTCTCATTTCTCATTTGAACAGCAGTTCAGGGATTAAATGTACAGTTCTGGAATGGTTTAACTCATATTTGGCAGAGAGAGGGTTAGCACTGAGGACTCCACGTCTTCCACCATGCCTCTTCCATGTGGAGTTCCCCAATATTTGATTCTTGGGCCAAGCCTTTCCTTCCTCTTTATTTATGTCCGTTCAGGTTTATTTTAAGAGAGCGTAGTACTGGCTTTCATTTGTATGTGGATTAACCTTGATGCTATTTAACCCTATCAACATTTTTGCTAAACAGTTGCAATGCTCTGGATGCTGGCAGTAGTCAGGCAACTCCTTTTCACCTGTGGTTGGTCATAACCCCTGCTGCTCGTGTCCTTACTAGAACCCATTCGCAAAACTCCTTGTCCTTCATTCTCTCCATGACATCTTCAGGACTGATTTAAATATTGTATTGTTATTGGGTTTTTTTAAAGGTCTAAATGGGCTGGTGTCATTATATATCATTGCCGTTATAAAACCTTTACTTTTAGCGGTCTCCAAGACACAGATTAAGATCAGAAAAAACAGGCAGTCATGAGGAAAGTTTTTGCAGAACTAATGCAAAAACTCTCCTCATGACTGCCTGTTTTTTCTGTCTTACAACTCACTTCTATTATTTTTCTTTGATTGAGGGTTGTGCACTTTGCTGATGTGTGTGTGTTTTTTTTGGGGGGGGGCAGTACTTAGGCCAACACAGTTGTCAGTTGCCTTACATTTGTTTTTCTAAATAATTGTTTTAACAGGGATGTATCATGGATGTCTAAAGCTCACTGGAGATCGGGATAAACATCAGGAAAACCCACTTAATCAATATAATATATCACATTTGATTCAGGTACCAGAAATGCCTGAAAATGCTCTGTCCTAGTGTGTCAGGACATACTGATAAGAGTGTCCTTTTTCATATTAGTTCTTCTGATGTCAAAATGACCAGACTACCTGACAGTACAGCAGTAAGCCTTTTGTACTCAACATGACAACTATTTCCAGGCTCTAAAAGGTTTATTACCAATTGACTTTTTCATGACCTCTATCATAGCATGAAAATGAATCCAAATTATTCATCATGGATGATTGTTAAAGCTTTTTCAGTTGTATCTTCAGAAGAACAAAAAGTCCTGCAATTAATGATAGCTATGCCCATTGGTGTAATTTTGGTTTGAAAAAGGGGAAAGTTGGGGAGGAGAAGAGTGGGGCGGGGAGGTTTGGGTGGGGTGTGGAGGTTGGGGTCTTCAGGCAGAGAAAAAAATTGACTTAATTTAATGCATTTTTACATACATTGGGACTATAGTGACATAAAATCAACAAAATAATTAACCTGGACATAATCATGTATTCTGCCAGAGAGCATGGTTCTAAAATATTTATGAGAAAAAGCTGTCTGACATTCTGTATTATTAAATGGAAGGAAAATCGACCAAGACTTGAGGGAATCATTTTATGAAATTGCAAATCTTCACCATTTATTTGCATTTTGTGTGTGATCAGAGTTGAAATAACGTGAGCCAGTTCCACTGTTTTCTTCATGTATTTATTTATTTGTGCATGAAAGTGTTATTTATTACTCCATGGTGTTCGGTTTGGAGCTCTGTAGAGGCATTGCCTAAGATAGACAGAGGGGACAAAAAAGAATATACTAAAAAGATGTAACAAGCTCTTCATATATACTAGTACAATTTACCCACTAATTTACAAAACACTGTGTCAGTGTAGAAGCAAAACACTGTAACTGTTTAAAGTAAAGCATCATCGCACAACATAATTCTTTTTTAGTTTTTTAATATCCATCTAATCATCCATTTTTTATACCAGTTTTTTCTTGCAGGGTCACAGGGGTCTGCCGGAGCCCATCCCAGCTCATTACAGGCGAGAAGCAGGGTACGCCCCAGACAGGTCGCCAGTCCATCACAGGGCCACATATAGAAACAAACAGCCATGCACACTCACACTCACACTCACCCCTACGGGCAATGTGGATTAAACAATCAACCTCGCATGCATGTTTTTGGACTGTGGGAGGAAGCCGGAGTACCCGGAGGCAACCCACGCAAGCACGGAGAGAACATGCAAACTCCACACAGAAAGAATCCTGCCATGCCCTGGAATCAAACCAAGAACCTTCTTGCTGTGAGTCAACACTTACCACTAAGCACACACCGTGCTGCTCGTTTTTTAATATCTGATCATGAAATTATTTGAATTAGTTACATTATTTATCAAAGCATATCCACTTGACTGTGAGTGCTGAAAACACTTAGTCCTATGAATAAAGTAGTACGCACAACCTAGTAAGCTCAGTAGACCGCTCACCATTCAATCATTATTTTCAGTAGTTTTATGTATCAGGCTTTAATCAATATCCATCTATCTATTTTCTATTTTTTTCTATTTCCCCTTAATCCAATGCAGGTTCACTGGGATCTGCTGGAGCCTATCCCGGCAGGCTACAATCAATATAAAAAATGTAAATTTCCTGATCTGGGACATTCAGATGTCTGCTAACACAATGCCAAGGCACAAGTGATGATATGTAAAAATGATTCTATTATGTTACAGCGAACAAGATAATACTCTAGGAAAACGTTCAAGTCCGCTGAAAATCTTCCCAGAAGTGGGAGGGTTCTTCTGTCTATAAAGAACATGCCAGAACAGCTTAAGTTTGCAAAATTTCTTCTGAATAAACCATAAGACCTCTGGAACAGTGTTCTTTAGATTAATGAGACCAAATTTGATCCTATTGGATGTAAATCGCCATGTGTGTTGAAATTATACAGTGGATAACAGCACAAAACATCTCATTCCAACTAGTGAATATGGCGGTGAAAGGTTTATGGTTTTGGCTTGTTTTGCAGTCACAAGACCTGGCCACCTCATTGAGTGTCTTTATACCTGAGGCAAAGGTGAGGCCACCTGTCTGACGGGTAAAGCTTGAAATAAAGTCATCTTACAGATCAATAATTCCAAACACACCAGAAAAAAACAATGACAGAAAAAGAATAAAGGTGTTACAAAGGCCCAGTCAAAGTCCAGAGCTCAACCTATATGTGTTGGTACCTTCAGAGAGCTGTCCACAAATGAATACCTTAAAGATCTAAGTTGAAGCAACATTGTAAAGAATAATGAGCCAAAGTTCCTCGACAAATATGCGAGAGATGTATGGTGCAACACATTGCACAAAAGAAATACATTACTCCAAGTTATTGCAGCTAAAGGTGGTTCTACAAGAGGACTGGAGGACTGTACTAAATATTGAAGCAGTATTTCAGAGCATCTGTTGTTCACCTGAAGCTGATGGTTTTTTTTCCTTCTTTTCACAACTGTAAATCACTGCCAGAATCTGGGCTCCATTAAGGACCAACTGCTGTTATGTTGTTCAGCTTTGTTAGATACAGTTGCTTTTTAAAGCACCACTTAGTCCGCCTGGGTTCTAGATTTCTCTCCTAGTAAGTTTTTTTTTTCCCCTGTTGGTCAAAACACAGCAGGGTTCCAACCCCTGCTGTGTTTAACGGTTACCACGGTGGTATTCCTGGCTGGAGACAAAATTGTAATCTTGGGCCATTTGCTTAAATTACCCAGAAAAAGCAGGAAACAATCCAATATTGAACTTTTAACATAAAAAGCTCTTGTTCAATATTTTTACAGCTGTGGAATAAACAAACAAACAAACAAATAAATAAACAAATAAATAAATAAATGTATATACTATGTTGATGCTTTTTTAAATTTCCCTGATGTCCCTGATGACCTCAAATGAAAATTGGATTTTAACTATTTTGCAGATGTAAATTACCACAATCCTTTGTCTTCAGTCTTTCGACCTTACTTACATGCACATCCATATCCGAACACTCCCACATTCATGCAGATGTATAGTGAAATTTGGAATCAAACCGAAGTAACACAGATTTGGCATGGATGGTTTAGGAATATTAAAAACATTAAGTAATCATAGGCTGATATTACTCCTTCACACCAACGTATTTGAATTCATCTTTTAAAAACAAGGTTCTGCTGGTACTGCTTGTATTGGGTGGACAGACTGATGATATCGCCAGTCTTAAAGCTGAAGATATTCTTCATTCAGTCACTGAAATCGCTTCTTTCCCATTACATGATCACTCCCATTGATTTGCACCAGCAAGAAAATCAGCCCCAAGCCATTTTATGGGACAGTGATATGCGTGCAATACAGTCTGAAAGGCTTTAAGATATCACTCCAATTGAATTACATGTCCTTTCATCTTGAGAAAGAATGCTTCCTAGTATGAGCTGTAACACAAAGGATAATTTAAGAGGACACAACAGTGCTGGTCAGACCTTTTGAGAGCTTTTGAAAACACTCAAAACCTTGATCTTCCCCATTCTTTTTATTTTGGTGTTAATTTTGTAATAAGAATGAATTGTAATATATCCATTTAATTTTTGTTTAATCTTTGTGGAGGCGCAACACCCAGTTTTTCATACAGGTTTGGAACAGCAAGTCAACCACATCATCTTTTCTTTATTTGGCATGCTTCCTGCCAGCAAATGGATGTCACCTACTAAAGCAGTCACCTTGACAGACCCCTCAGGCTACCAGATATGTCAGCTTTCTCCTTGGCTGCAGTTGACTTCCCATCACCTGGCCCACAAATGTAGCCCACTGATCTTTGGCTTGAGGTAATCAAGGAAAGTAGGGGTAGAAAGCACAGAAAGGGAAATAACAGAGAGGGGGGATAAGAAGAAAGGCTGAACCGGAAGACAATGAAAACAGAGAGAGACAACTGGGACTGGGCCATGATCCAGTTTGGACATCTTGTCACACCTGTTGCATCGACAGTTTAGCATCGCAAGCACTAGTGAAGAGAGTACAGGGGTAGCCATCTGCCTGATCTGCCCTTTTCCAGTATGTTGCCATTGGGATTTTTTTTGTCTATAGACAACACCTACCATCCACCACCTGTGCACTTCGAAGCTGATCTTTTCTTATTAGCAGCCTCTTGCTAATGTAACTAATCTAATAATGCTTTTAATCCAAGTTTCGAGGGCTGCGTGGGTGACGCATTTGAGTCACAAACATATTCTATACCCTAAATCAGTTTTGTACATACATATACACTGTATGTGTGTGCACATTTGATAATATGGTGATCAGAGCTGATTGCTGGCTGCAGAAATCAAAAGCACTTTTGCAATAATGAAAAAAAAAAAAAGTAATACATTCCTGTGGTGGACAAAGTGACAGCTGTGTCTTTATCTGGTTATACAGCACTGGGGGACAGTCTCTAGCTTGAGTAGCACTTCTCTAGATGAAGAGTCCATCCAGTATTCATGCTGATGACGAATGATTCGCCACATAAACTGTCTGCTGCGTGTCATTTATGTTGCTACACTTATTATGCACACAAGAACAAGTTAGACTGAACCAGTTAGTCATTATCAATGTTTTATCATCCATCAGCCCACAGTGGGTGATAAGTGAATGTATGCATGTGAGTTGCCAGTTGCTGCTATATTAAGAGTTTTGGTCCTGTTTTGGTTTTAATAGGGAAAACTGTCTGAAAATGTCCTGCAATGTTTAGTGACTTGCTGGGATTTTAGAACTTGCACGTTCCACTGAAGAAAACCCGTCATCTATTCCCACGTCTCTCTATTCCAGGTCACAAGGCTCTGTGGAGCCAAGCTGTAAGGGGGTACACCCTGGGCAGATTGCCAGTCCATTACAAGGTCACATGAACTATAGACAAACCACACATGCCCACACATAGGGTCAATTTAGAATCACCAATTAGTCTAACATGAATGTCTTTAGAGTCTGGGAGGAAACCTGAGTACCTGGAAAAAAAAAAACCCAGGCAAGTACGTGAAGACTATACAAACTCTTCCAAGCCAGGATACAAACCGGGAATTTTCTATTAGTGAAGCATACGTTCTGAGAACCAAGTGACCCTGCAGCCCTGAGGAAAACCATACAATGCAAAGTAAAGAAATACAAAGTTTACATATATAGAATGTGACCTCATAACAACAGAAAATCAGTGTGTAACCAAACTAAAATATGGTAATAGTTGCCTTGAATGAATACCTCTTGAAGTATGAACATACATGTCAGCAAAAGCTTTACAGGAATGGCAAAACAGGAGGATCTGCAATCCAACTCTAGGCAGAATTTTCTTCTCTCCACTGTGAGGCTGTGAAAGTGTGGAATTCACAGTCGTTATGGCCTTCTGCACTCACACACACAGAGCAGGTGCAACGTCTTTTCTTATTGGCGGTATAAGGGGCTTGGTATCTTGGTTATCTTAATTGGCTGCACCTATGAATCTGTGAATATGCTGGCACAGTGAGGCCCACTAGAAGACCTCATTCTTACATATCAGGCTTGTTTTTGCATTGCATCTACTTCACTTTAACTTCAATGCTTTTCATAGTTTGTGGTAATGTTTATTTATAATCATCCTTATAACCAACTCTTATCTTTTGTAAACCTGCTGTGAGGATTATAAATCTCCTTGTTTCACCTTTAGAATCCCCTCCTCTTTAGCTGTTGCTTGGCAACGCAAACAAAAAGAAGTCTCAGCCTCAGGAATCCCCTCAATGATGTTTAATACTGTTAAGTAATAAATAATTTTCAAGATTCATTGCAATTGCCATAAAACAAGAAACAATAATTTAATTAAACTGAAGAAGAAAAAAAAAGCCAAAGACTTCTTCTAATCCGTCCAGCAATTTGTGTGGCTATGGTATGAATTCCTGTAACGTCATGAAGTAATTAATGGACCTTGTTCTTCGATAATCACAAAAGATAAAAACCAGTTTTCCTTATACACAATAGTAGGAAAACTTTGTTACAAACCTTGAGTCATTGAAAGAAGGCTTTTCTATTTTGGTTTACAGGTATTTATGCGCAAACATGTTCAAACATTTAAAAGATTGTGCTTTTCAAATGAGATTTAGGTAGAGTGCTAAAATATAAAGTTATTGCTCTTTTAAAAAATCAATCCATTTTAATAAGACAGCTTCAGGACAACGAATTACAATGATTCTGGTCCTGATATTATGGCTTCCACTCAATAAAAATAATACATACTTCCTTCCATGCAGGAAAGTTTTCAGCAGAGCTGTGCTGTCTAATGGTTTTTCCTCATATTCACTTTGTCAAGGTCCATTGTTGTGGCATATGCTCCTGCCACTAAATTCATTCAGTTTAAATAATGATGTTGCAGTTCTAAGTTGCACACAAGGGGCCAGATGATAGCAGAAATGTGTGCACAATAATCGTGTGTATGCCTTTTATAAAGGAAGACTGCACGGTGGGATTGGATGCATTTCACATATTCTTCAAACCATCGGTACATGACTACATGATTAAAAAAAAAACAGATATCAAGAGGTAGAAATAGAAAATAGGACAAGAGAATTTAATATAAGACTAATCAGACAACTTCATTACAGTGTCATGACGGTCTCTCTTAGACGGTCTCTTATAGACTTTGTTTTTTATCAATCATTTTTATCATATTCTTGTTTAATAGTGCTATATATAGCAGCAGCCTGCACAACAGCTGTGTGTAGGGATGGCTGCTCTGATGCTGTTTGAAGACCTTTCAAATGACAGTTTCAGAAGAGAACAGAAAGATCATTCAACGCTTTGTTAGCAGATGACGGCTGTTTCATGTGCTACTTTAGGTTTGCAAGGGCAAGAAAATAGCCAAAATACCATCTGTGTCTCCCTCTTGATCCTGTCCACACATGTCTGTATAGCCCAATATACAGAGTATGTGTTCATCAGTTGAATACAAAGCAGAGATTTGTGGAGGACAAAGAGTAAGCTGAACATTATTTTCATCAATAGGAGAATAGGTGGAGGTGGTGGAGGACTACAGATACCTGGGTGTTCACCAGTCTGTTATCTAACAGCTAACCTACATGGACCATGCACCCTGCTGCTGACATACCAGCAGAGACAAAGTCATTCGCATACGGGTCATCTGTCTCAAACCATGGCTCCACGAGACCATCGGCAAGGCCGTTTTGGTTTGTTTTCATCAGTTCTAGGCATGTAGGTTACCATAGCAGCAAGGATTGGGTTCTTGATGCAGATATGCTCAAAGTCAGATTTGGCCGCCCGTATGAACATAACCAGAAACCAATAAAGAAGGCTGCCTCTGCACTGGACATCATCAGGTGTTCCAGATCCTGTTTGATTCACTTCCAAAATCAGTAAAATCGGGCTTTTTTTGCCGTTACCTTCAATCTTATGTGTATTTAGTTGTGGTACAAGTATTCATATTTGAAAATTGTTAAATTGGGGAGTCTGCATTTAGCTATGGCTAAAAATGGGAGTGGAAATCAGGCTCTAAATGTGCGCCACATACAATGTTGGAGATAAAAGAGAACCACGCAAATGTGGTGAAAAGAATGCACACTCCTGCCTTCAGTTTGACTCGTGAAATTTGAGTATAAATTTGAGTATATGATTACAAATATGTCACATATAGGTTAACACTTCTTGCTCCAGGTATTCATGAAAAACACAGTAGATTACTAAACATTTTGCCATAATTTTTTCCTGTTTAATATTGTTAGATTGTGAATTTGCAATTGATCATCTTGAAAATGAGTTAAACAGTTAGTGTGATATGGATTTCGGCATTTAACAACATGTATTGTTTTTAAGTTGAGTGTAAAAAATTTAGCCCAAACTCAACATCAAGTCAGTGAAGTGGAAAACAGCCCATGGATATAACAGATATATCATGTGTCAGAATGACTAAAAAAAGGACAATTTCATATGTTTTGGCAATGGCATTGCCTAACTCATTTTACCAGATGTGACAGAACGCTGCAGGCAGAGCTCAGTAAAAGTCAACACATGAAAGTGTGTCATGCTCTTCTCTTTCTTTGCCCTAAAACCGGCAGGAGATGCAACTAAATCAAAATAAATTGATAACACGGATGAGGCTATCCTGCATCACGGATAACAAGACAACTCACAGTGTAAATAGGTTTTGTTTTTGTTTTTTTACTTGTGTTTTTATAAAACAATTCTTTTTCACCAGCCAACAATATACTGGTTGAGAAAACATTTAACCAAGCATTTATCCATGGGGGAACTTAAAAGGTGTGTCATTTTTATCCATTTGTAGCCTCTCTGTAGGGTATAGGTGAGGTATGAGCTTGATAACTTTCTACAGCATTGAAACAGATGAGATATACTTCTTGTTTATGATCTGTGAAGCAGAGACTTGGCATTTCTTCACAAACTCAAAGAAAAAAAAAAAACAACAAGATGACGTATCTCATCAGCTTCCAGTAGGAAATTCAGATTTATCCTGGGCAAATGTTAAAGCAATGACGTTTATTCTTTATTTTTTTGCTTTGTATGTTTTACTTATTCTGACAAAAAAAAAAAAAACATTTATTTTAACAAATTACAATTACCAAATTATGGATATTATATTTAAGATTGAGGTTACTCAGAAAAGAAAAAGGAAAAAAAGATACAAATATATGTATGTATGTATGTGCAACCTCCAGCTATTTGAAATAAAGCAATCACGTAAAAAAATAAAAAAAAAAACACTGTTTCATCATTGTGGAAACATTATACTAAAGAAAAATGTTTTTCAGTTTTTTGCCACCAGGAAATACGTATAAAGGTAATGCATATCTTAGTCAAGACTTTCTTTTTATTAAAAAGCTTTAACAATTTGAAATATAATCAGATATTACCCAATATTGTCGAGCAATGCGATATGCCTTTTTGTTTTAATATGACATTTCATGTACACACCCATGTATTTGTGTGTGATTTCTGAGCAAGCAATTGGAAACCTTGAGTGCAGAAAAAAACACATTGTGCAATGAACAAATCACATTTTGAGGAAAAAGTAAATTTAAAAGACCAAAACTTATAATTGAGCAAACATGGTTCTATTCTGTTCTCAACAAATGTCTTTTGCATGTTTGCTACGGTCATGAACATGCAATCAGAACCTCGTTCACTCAGTTTCACTTGACGCTCTACTGCAAACTCTTCCTCTCTGTGATGGCTGCCTAGTGCTCACATTTAAACAGTGAAAAGGGGATATGCCAACATTATTCAGATTAAAAGCAATCTACATTAAATAAATAAATAAAACTTAACATGTTTACAGCCTGCATGTTACACTTTGTCGTTTGATCCCTTGATCTTATGACTTTTTAAAAAAAATTATTTATTTCCTTTCCTTTCCCTTTTCATTTACCTTAAACCATTTTTTCTCCTATCCTCATTTTTATGCTTTTGTGCCTTTGGCTGCTTCTGTAACTTCAACCTTCTTCCCTTTTCCTTTATCCTTATTTTCAAAGTCTCTTTTGTCTCTGCCTAGGTTCTGCTCCACATTTGATCTACCTAGTTTTTCTGTGGCAGTTCCCTTCTCTCCATTTTCTCTGAGTTACATTGTTTCCCCTCCCTTTTCATGAAAGGTTTATTGTGCAGACAGGAAACCGCACTTTGGTTGTTACTGATCCAAGAGACCGCAGGACATTAGCTCAGTGATGCCTGGGTGACTTTCTTTTCTTTCCCCCATCACCACATAAGAACTTAAAACAGTGTAACACCTGATTTTACCTTCCCTTTTTTCATCTTAGAGCTTATCCAACTTTATTACATCTTTCGTTATGAGTATTACTTACCCTTTTCATTTTTCTTAATTGTTCCGATGCTATCTGCTGAAAGTAGACTAACATGAAATGTTTATTTATTTTATGTTTCCAAATCTGATTCAAACTACATCGAAGTGGTTTCAGATGAGATTTCAAACAGATTTGCATTGATGTGGCTCAATCTGAATGGTCTGGTGGCTCAATTAGGAATTCAGGTAGGCTGAAAGTAGACTAACACTTGCACAGTTGACACTGCCACAAAACTGGCAACGCTTCTCCAACAGTGAGCATCAACTCCTCATCCTGCTTGTAAATAATCAGGGAAAGGGGGAATATGCAAATTCTTTCACTTTAAAGCCAAATTCTGGAGCATCAACTGACTCACGCTGTTTAATCTCACGTCTTTCAGCTCTACACGACTTCTTAAGTGTTGTTGCAGGCAATGTAGATGTGGATGTTACAAGCGAGCACCAGTCAATTCTCAGCGGGAATTAGGTCACACGGTCAAAAAAACTGCTTCCATTTTGATAACGATCCCATATTATGCAAAGTCATTTTGCTTTGATCGCTGCTCAAAAATTTTCTGGGTTGGTTAGATCATGCAGCCTAAATCTTCTGTTTTCTGTGTGCTACGGTGAGCAGTTTGGCCGCCCACTGCTCCCTGCTCACTCTGCTGTTATCGTTTGCCTTCCTTAACTGATCAAATATGTTAGTGCTGGTGACATGCAGTGATGACACAGACAATTTAAATTAACTCATGTCTGTTTGGAGGCAGGACTGACCTCACCTAGCGGTAGATGCATGGGCTTGGTTGAGATGTCATAGAAGTTTAACGGACCAACTTCCCTATACAAATTATTATATAAGAAAGAAAGAAAGAAAGAAAGAAAGAAAGAAAGAAAGAAAGAAAGAAAGAAAGAAAGAAAGAAAGAAAGAAAGAGAAAGAAAGACGGACAGACAGACAGACAGACAGACAGACAGACAGACAGACAGACAGACAGACAGAAACCACAGATGCTCTTGCTATGCCTTTTTGTGCACAACCTTTATTCGTGGCTCAATCAAATTTGTATCTCTTAAAATAACAGCTGCACAGCCTGAAAACTGAGTATATATCAGTTTAAGTCAATTTTGAATCGTTGTAAAATAGGAAAACTATAAAATGACACCTTTTACTAAAATCTTTTCTGATGAGAAGATACAAAGTATCTATATCCTACAATGGAGAGCATATCTAATATAAACTAGTGCCTGACTTTAAGCTTTTAAACTCTGAGTTCCCTCTGCAAAGCTTCAGGTACCTTTGAAATTTCCATAATCAGCAGACTCAATTAAAGAGTTTTACTCCCTCGACACCAATAGTTCTGTGACCTCCGTCATCTTGACCATATTACTTTCAGACATATCTTTAAAGACATATTTGACATCACTCTTCAGGTATGGTTAACTCAGCATTCACACTTGACCCATCACACCAGCCTGAAAATAAAAGAACAAAAAACAAACAAACAAAAACCATACAAGTGAATGAAGCCTCATGAAGCCTATATGTGCCAAGAAAATGTCTTTGTATTTTACAGCATGCCATAAAAATGTTAAATATGGTGTGCATCCTGACATTCTTGACAAACTTCATTGATGAAGATGCATTCTGCATTCAGCTCATCTTCATTGCTTTGCAAAGATTGGAGTCTACAAAAAACAAACAAACCAAAAATGGGTGGCAAGGATACTAAACAGGCCAACTAGATTTGTTTAAACACCCTCATTGCCCACAGAGAGAGAAAAGTTGTACAATGCATAAAGGAAAAGAAAAAAAGTCATCTTTGGAATGCAAATGGGTTTTAAATCTACCCTAGGGTTAGGTGTGATTGTGTACGGTTATGCAACCCTGGGATGGACTGGGGACCTGCCCAGGTGTACCACCATTCACCTGAACAGAGAAGAGTAAGCTTCACTAGACCTACTTGACCCCATTTAGGAAAAGCGGGAAGAGATGATGGATGGATGGATGGGAGTAATACAATTGTTTTGTTCTGTCATAAATTGTAGTAACCACTTCCACGCTTCTTCTTTCTGCAGCTTCTGCTCCAGCAGATGTTTTCACTGTGATTCCCTGTTTTTAGCCATAAGCTAGAAGCAGGGAGTGAAGCCGGTTGTTTAAAATAAAAACACAGCTCCTTCTCATTGAAGGGGGAGGGGCAGTTAAGGTGCTTTAATCATCTTATGGGATGCCTCCCGGATGCCTCCCTGTGGATATAGTTTGGGGCACATCCAACAAGGAGAGAACCTTAGGGATCACCTGGAGGGATTATTTATCCCATCTGGCCTTCAAATATCTTGGAGTCTCTAGGAAGAGCTGAAGGGCATGTACAGATGAAGAGAAAGACCTTGGTAACCAGAAGAAAATGGAGGGATGGATGGATGAAAAGCTGACTACTGCTGTGCTGGTATAAAACCCACGTACTGAACTCAGTAGATTTTCAGGATTGGTTGTTTCCTTCAAACTACAAGCATTTTATTTTACAACAAAGGCTGTAAAGGGATTAAAAGAGAGTCCAAAAAGCTGTTTGATACATTACCTTCTTTACTTGCAATCTATATGTGACTGAAATTAGATGAATTAGATCCTGGCAACAACGTTCCTCTTCAAAACACGGAAGAGATGTAAAAGATTTCTGATTAAAAAAAACAAACAAAACAAAACAAAAACCTCCACTATGTAATCTGACTATCTACTAAGTGTTTTCCAGTTATAATAAATACACAGTGTAATTAAATTTTCATATCTTCATATCTTCTATTTGATTTGTTTAAAATTGGCCTTTTTTGGCTTTTAGCCACTTTCTAACCATGATAAGCCTTTCAGATACAGGGATTATTTTTTAGTAATCAGATGAAAAAAACAACAAAAAAAACCAAAAAAAAAACAAATGGTAACAAGACGAATTCCTGGATAAAACCTGAACCATTCCAACACGATGGTGTACATGTTGTGAGAGAGGGATAAAAAGAGAAATATAATGCTATAGGTGTTTTAGGGCAGCTGCTACAAATTTGTTCAAATATATTCTCTTTCTAGTGCTCTCTTTTCTATTTGTCTTTCTTTTCATTTGATTTAAAAATGCAATACATTCACCAGTACTACACATACTATTACCCTGGAATTGCATGCATGAATAAAAATATAATATAATTCTAAGTGTAATAATATGCAATCCTGCAAAGTGCATTCCTCCAACACCACCCTGAGCCACAACTATCAAAAAAGGAACGAATTCACAATGCCCAATTCTCCTCTCCCAGCCCCATGCCCCCTTCCCTCCTAATGAAGCTGTTACACAGTCTGATGGCTCGGGGAACAAATGATTTCCTGATTCTGTCCGCGGAGCAGCTCAGTGACAGCAACCTGCCGCTGAGGGTTCTCCTCTGCTGTTTGAAGGCTGTATGCAGAGGATGGCAGGCCCTGCTGATGGTGGACTGTAGTCTTTTCACCAACACAGTCTCCACAGAGCCCAGCTCAGAACCAATGACTCTGCTTTCCTGATAATCCCGTATAGCCGGTGAGTGTCTTTCTTCCTGACACAGCCCCACATGCTGACCTCATTGAGGAACAGGACACTGGCAGCCACACACTGGTAAAACAACTGCATGACTTTTCTGCAGGTGTTAAAGATGGCCAGCCTCCTAAGAAAGTACATCCTGCTCAATTCCTCCTTGTGGAGCAGGTCAGTGTTCACTGAGCAGCCCATCTGA
Source organism: Xenentodon cancila (assembly GCA_014839995.1). Taxonomy (NCBI): domain Eukaryota; kingdom Metazoa; phylum Chordata; class Actinopteri; order Beloniformes; family Belonidae; genus Xenentodon; species Xenentodon cancila. The sequence goes on from CM026197.1 coordinate 11,126,624, forward strand.
GGAGGGAAAACCATGATCTCTCCGTCAGGTAGGGTTTTATGATGGTGGGTGAATAAAGGCATTAAAATTTTTAAAGCATGTTTTAGTGTCAGTTATGGACATTGTCTATCCTCTCTGTGTGTAAATGTTTTTTTTATTGGCATGTAAAATATATAGACACTGCAGTTTATGTTTCAAACAGCAATACTGATAATTAATATCATTCATACTCGACCTGATGTAAAGCATGTTACGCTGACTTTTACCCAGAATGGTATAAAGTTAGACACAAAGCTGAAAAATGAAAAAGGAAATGAAAGAAAAGAAAATAAGAAAATGTCAGTAAAGAAAATGATAGTTGTTTAAAGTATAAATGACTCTAGAGATGTTGAAAGTGATTGTTTTTAGTCTTTGAAGCTGTTTCTCAGTAAAATACAGTAAAAAATGCCAACATGTCAACGTATGGAACAGGATGGCACTGCAAATCTGGCGTCTTGGTGTAAAAGAATGGAGACTGAATAGCAGACCAGGTTCAACCTGCCAGTGGAGGGCGAGAGAAACAGAAAAACTGACATTTCATTCTATTAACATGCTGAGATATTTATATTCTACACCTGTTTTTTTTTTTTTTTTTATAACCACAGTAAGTCTGCCCATATAGTCACAAATTCATACTTTAATAATATGCAAGAATTTGGCCATCATCATAACACAGAAGCTAATATATATTATTAAGCACAGTGTCATAATCCATATATGGCCCAGCTTTTACTCTCTTGTAGCTTTTAGTCCAGAATGCTTAATTTAAGTTTGGAAAGGTTTATATTCTGTACTGGGTGCTTGACTAAGGCTAATTAATTTTTCATTGTTAGTGCACAGGATTTGTTTTATGTCAGAATTATGCAGGTTTCCATTAGTGTGGGTCCATCTAAAAGGCTGGAACTGAGACAGGTCCAACCTCCTCATTGGTCCTTTATGATAGAGATGTGTTTTGGCCCTGCATACGTTTCTTAAAATTGTCACTGTGAGGTCCTTCTGGTAATAAGACACCACTTTTGAGGCCCAATAAAACTGCCCCACATCCCCACTAATGGAAACCTTCCTATGAGCACAAGTGTCTTGAACCACTGAGCTTCTTCCTTGTCTTTACAAACTAAAGCACTTAGATGTTTATGGCAACTTTAGACACAACTGATTAAAAAACTTCAACCTTTTACTTAGCTGTGAATGATGTATGAACATTGCAGCGCACATCCTGTGCTATTTGAAACGTACAACTGAAACTGTTTGGGTAAACTGTCCTGTTAAAAACATGGACTTCCTTCACTCAAATTACTCTAAATATTACATATGGGACACATCTGTGTCTGCTTGTGTGCATATTTTGTCTTAAATGTAATAACTTAAACTCATGTGGATCGTTGAAACGGACAGGCTTATTACTCTAATGCTATCTTTAATTAAGAGTGTTTTTTTTTTTTTTTTTAATTGAGAACAGGCCTATCTGTAGATGTTGGTTTTATATAAAGAAATCTATTCACTAGGAGGAGTTAACAAACTTGTCTCACAGCAAGCCGAGAGTGAAAATAAAAGAGATAAATGCAGAGGTTTTATAAGTGAAAATGAGGAGCTTGAGTGCAAAGACAATGAAGAGAGCAGGGAACAGGACATTTGTACAAAAAGCAGTGCATGCACGCTCAGAAACACGCCTCGGAGGTGATACGGAGCATATCTGCACTTAGTTAGAGCCTTTTTTAAATGTGAGGGCAAAGTTCTTATGGAGAATTTGGAAATATATGAACGTGAAAGCAAGGAAGCCCCTTAACAGCTTAAATCCGAGGCCTCTTTCTTAGGCTCCTGCTTGAAAATGACATGGACCATCTTTAAAGAGGGTTCTCATTTTTGATTAAAGATAGCTATATAAACGGGTGGTAACCTACCTTTCCTCTTAGCAGCAGGTCCACGTGACTAATTTGGGGGTCATTGTCATTCAGCAGGGGATTTAACAACTTATGCTTTAAATATTTTTTAAAGATTTTGTTCCTTTTTTTTCCCCAAATGTTATTTTTAATTTGTCTTTTTTTCTTAGGAGGGCCCTTATGTGACATTTCATAGTAATTAACAGACTGAACTCACTTTTCTTAGCTCTCTGATCATTTTTCCTTTTAAAACTAGTCTAGTTTTACAATTTAGCTCGTAACCCTGCGACACCTCGAATTTTTATGCTTGATCTTTTCAGTGCCTGATTGCACCTTTATTCCTTTAATTTTCTTCTTTTAAAAACACGTTTAATGCCTCAGTTGTGAGTGTAAATTGAAAATAACAAAAATAATTAAAAATAATTACATGTCGTTCTCAACCTTTGATGATTTGGAAGAAGGAACTGCTTGACGTAACATAAAACTATTCTATTACAATTCTGAGGGTGCACAGCTGTAAGTGTCCAAAATAAAATGTGTACACATTGTTCAAACTGAGTGGTGTAATGATCAAAGCAGCCTTTTTTAAAATGATTATTGTTATTATAATTCTACTTGAACATTGGCACAACTGTTAAGTAGTATGTTGGGAATGCTCCCAAAACTCACGCTGGCTCCTCCAGCTTTGCCAGCAAACGCTTTGCCTGGATATTTTTTATTTCTTACCTGCTTTACATAATGACTAATGACCATAATGACTAATTGGCAACACTCATTCCATGAGTTGCTTATGCCACACAGGTGTTGTGCTCTAAATATGGGATCCAAAGAGAAAAATCTGGACATTCTGGACATATTTTATTAACACCAAAGGAAATTCTGGATGTAAGCTCAGTTTGAATTTGATGGCAGATAAATGCCTCACAAAAGTTGGTACATGGGTGACAAAGGCCGGAACAAAACGTTATATTAAAAAAAAAAAAAACACCTGGCGCAACATCTGGCAACTATTGTGCTTCATTGGCATTAGGTCAGCGGTGTAAAAGAGAGCACCTTTGAAAGGCAGGGCCTCAAGAAATAAAGATGGGCAGCTGTTGACCAATGCGAGAAAAACTGCTTCTACAAATTGTGAAGCAAATTTCAGAATAGTGTTCCTCAGATTAGCTCGCCATCTACAGTACATAATACCATCAAATGATTCAGGCAGTCTGAATAAATCAATATTGAATTCCAGTGATCTTTGGGCCTGCAAGCGGCATGGCATTAATAACAGCTAAGGTTCTGTAATGGAAATCACTGGATGGACTCAGGAGCATGTCCAGAAATCCCTGGGTAAGAGCACAGTTCACCATGCCATCCAAAAATGCAGGTTAAATCTCTATCATGCAAAGAAGAAGCTGCAATTGAAAACGAGCCAGAAATGCAGACATCGTCTCATTAAAATGGAAAGAAGCTAAGTGGAGGACTGTCCTCTTGTCAGACAATTAGAAAATCCAAATTATTTTTAGAAAACATGGGCGCTCCGACCTCCAGACTGAAGAGGGACTAATTCAGCTTGTTATATCACAGGTGCATTAGTGCCTGTATTGGCTCTAATGCACATATTGGCAGTCTGAGGTTCTGGAAAGGATTTAACAAAGCTAAAAGATTTATAGAGCTTTTGGATCAACATAGGATTTCACCCAGAGAATGTCTTTTTCAGGGAAGACCTTGCATGTTTCAGCAAGACAATGCCAAACTGCAAACTGTGTCCATTCCAAAAACAGAGCTTGCAGGTGCTGAACCGGTCTGCCTGTGAGGCAGTTGAACACATTGGCCATATCAACAGACAAAAGTTTCAACACAGAGGACCCGACAGTTGACTAGCTCGATTTTTTTTGTTATAAAAAAAATGGGAAAACAAGTTCTCCTAACAAAAGTTCAGCACCTGGTCTCCACAGTTCCCAGAAATACATGGACAGTTGTTAAACATCACACTGTAAGACATGTTACTGCCATCTAAATCAATTTATGTTACATTTGCTCAGTTTAAATATTTGACGTTTCTTTGTCCTACTGTGAATAAAGTATGAGTTTGACTTTTGCAACTCATTCTATTCTATTATACTTACATTTATAGCAGTGTCCCAACTTCTGTTTGGAATTGAGGTTGTAGAAATATCACATGGTGTCAGTGTTTTTTTTAAAAAAAAAAGGCTGTGAGGAACATTTGTGTAAACTGGACAAATGTCTGAATGACAGAATCCCCTCTTTTTACCAGATTAACTATATTAATGAGGCCATTAATGTTACAGATCTTATTTCCTAAGAGGACTCTGCCTGACATGTAGATGTAAATATATCCAAAATTCCCGAAGGACTAATGTCATTCATGTGGTTAGTGGTGGTTTTTGACGGTGCACTCCCTCTAATAGTTTCTGTCTTCTCCAGGAAAATGTATTTTCATAAAGTATCACTTCTTTCTGTGTAAAAAAAAAAAAAAAAATGTAAGTCTAAAAAAAAGTGAGTGTACAACCTATGGACTAACAGAAATATGGGAAAGGACAACAGTCTCTTCACACTGCATTAAGTGTTAGAAGAAAAACAATCTGTTAGATTTTTGTTTGGAAAGCAGCAGGCTTCTGCCTTGATGCCCTCGGCGTTGTTGACAGCAGACTTTCTTCTGTGAAAAAGTCTGACATCTTACATACGCTCCGGTGTCATGAGCGCTAAAACTGCGTAGATCTGTGGTTTTCTGAGATGGTTGGTTTGTTCAAAAATCTACGCTCTTTTCCTAAACGTAACACTTGTGGTTTTGCTGCATAATGCTACTTAGATAGTGAATGAAAATTAAAGTTAAAAAAATAAAGAAAAACAGTTCAATCACAGGCACACTTTGCTTTGGTCCTTGTACTATGTGAGATTAATGAAAGAATTTGTGTTTCCACCACAACAAAACCAAAAGATTTCTAATGAACATTGTTTCCGTTGTACCGACATTAACATCTAGAAGTAAGATGTGAAGCTCAATAAGTCAAAGTCCTTTTACATTTTTCTGTCAGAACTAATTTGAAAAAACAGAAATCAACTAGCAAAGTTAGTAGGAAGAGTTTAAGGCAAATAATAGATGGCTATTCTTTAAGTTTCCATTAGGAATAAAACTAGTCGTGGGTTATATTGCAGAAAGATCCATCAGTACCATGAGGTAATTAAAGAAGCAGCCAGCCACTCGACTGAGTTATATTGGACCAGTGTTACAATGCAATGTGGACGTGATGTATGACTGTAATTTTCTGTCCAGGGCTTTATAGATATGCAGATACCAGTCCTCACTGCATCCACAGTCAGAGAAGACACACTTAGAATAATGTCAGTCTCACCACTATTGAACCTCAGGGCTCAGTGGAGTCTTGGCTCTCAGGTGTAAAGTCGGCAGGATGTCTGTGAATTACATCCCCATGGTCCTGAACTGGATATGCTTTAATTATCCTCTTTAACCCTTTATCCTCCCACAAAACAATAAAGGGACTCTTTTATTTCATCAAAAAATCCAAATGTTTCTTTCCTTTATTTTTTCAACAAGTTTCCTGATATAATATGTATATTTAGTTAACCTTTAAGTATTAAGCAATAATAATTTGCAAATATAGTACTCTTGGCTAAATTGTATTGTAGTTTAAAAATATCCAATATATTTTTTTTTTACAATTTCTATCTAATAATTCAATTAATAATTATATTGTAAACATTTTGTTATAGATTAAGTAACTGTAAAAGCGTGATAGAAAAGTTATTATACACGTACACACATTTATATATATAGTATATTGTGCTGTGACTGACATATGCTTATATATATATATATATATATATATATATATATATATATATATATATATATATATATATATATATATATATATATAATGTCAGTCTCATTACATACTTCTAAGAAAAAACAGTCTTTAAGAAGCAGAACCTGTTTTATTGAGATTTTGTTTTAAACGTCCTAATTTTTTTTGTGGCTCTATTCTAAACCTGATTTACTGCCACATAATTAAATCTTTTAGAGGCAATGGAACGACCCAACATTGCCTTAATTTTTTTTTTTTTTTTTTTACATTTTTAGCAATAGGCACTTCCAAATGATTGTGTAGCTTATGCATATAATCATGAGTTAGATAGCAAGACTTAATGTGTCAGAGCAGGTCAGAATGAGACTTGGAGATAATTGCAGTTAATGGATCAGTTCCAGAACTAAGGACTGTGGGTGCTGGCTGGGTTGTAAATTTAAACCTGCATAGGACTTGGCATTTACATATTGACTTAGTTGTGGTCTCACCGAGTGCTGATTTTAGAGGTGTTTTAAATTGGAACCCTGACTGTGTCGGTTATCACTGGCGCCACTTTCGCTTTGCCTTTCTACACGTTTTTCTACTCTTCTTTTGACCCTTGGGCTTTTTTTTTTCCTTCTTTTTCTTGACGTTGCTCTCACTAGGGATTGCAACATCTCTGTTAGATACTTACTACTTACAGTCACTTGAGTAATCAGTGTCTTACTTGCGCTGAACAGCAGTGAGAGCACTCTCAGTTTGGGAAAGCAGGGGAAGTGATGATGGGCGAGCCAAGTTAGCCGTTTCACAGAATGAGGGTCACGGAGGAGCAAAATGTCATCATCTGAAAAACAACCAGTTTTAGGTGAAATTTACTCACTTTGTCACCTCACTTTATGAATTGAAGAATGGCCATGTTCTGTGTATTATTGAACAGGGGCTGCGCAGCGTATTCTGCCACTGATCAACCCTGACTGACAGTTCCTCTGGTCTAATGCTAAAACAACAACGCAAACACAAAATTCGTATACATCTTTGCAAATAGTGATGCCCAGCAGTAAACCGTTACAAGTCTGATAAAACCCCTGTGGGACGCATCTGTCTACTTCAGGTTAGATACCGACTCCTCACCAGTACTCCGTCACCTCGTCCCCTCAAAAAAGCTGAAATATCCCTTTAAGTGTGAGTACACAGGGAGGCACTGTGGAAGATTCCACTAACAGCTACCCATTTAACTCTGTTCCTAGACCAGATAAATGAATGTCTGAAACTAGTTTTAAAGCTAAAATGCTTTATTAAAACATTTGGTCTCATCACCATTTTGCTACAAAATATGATTGCCGTCGTGCCCCATAAACTGCAAAAAATACAGCCATTGATACTGCCGCTCATGCAGAACAGGAGTTTCAATCGCAAATAAATGGCATATGCTGCATACGCCGTCGCAAAGCAGACATAAGAAATTTACATTTAAATGAGAATGTAGCACTGGAAGACATAGCAGGGAGAGTTTCATTGACTTACAAAATAGATCTTGAAACACTCCGAGTTCAGTCACCCTATATACAAAAATATTGTATTTAGAATTGAATTCATAATTTCCTATTTTGTCTCATTAACTTTTTAGTGCTCAGATCATCTGATATCTTTTTTGTTTATGGACTCTGACAAGAAAAGCCCTGCAGAGCAGCGTGAATACCAGCGCCATAACTGCTGTTGTGTTGGTTTAGTGGGCTGTGTATTTACAGTCGCAGACTCTTCCTTCTGGGATGTGCCATATTATATGCCAAGAGAGAGGTTTTAATTATGATCTTACCAGTATGCTGCATGTGCCTTGTGTTGGCTCTGATTAGTCCTCAGGGAATCAAGACTGTAATTGTTTGAGCTAAGCGAGTTGTGTGTGTGTGTGTGTGTGTGTTTCAGTGTTGAGAGAGGTTGGTCATAGGGTTTATGTTTCTACTATGAACAGAGGAGAAGTGATTTATTTGCTGAGGGCCACACTGTGCATCCAATCAGCATCAAGAACCCTAGGGTGACACCATCATGGTCATCTCCTCTGCAGGAAATGATGCAAGCTCTACTGTAATTACATAGGGTGTGAGACCAATAAAATGGGGCCTATTCGTGTCACAGCATCAGATAAGAACTGGCTGTTGGATGCATTGCAGCAATTACTGCAGGCCTGCGCTCCTCGGCTGTGGAATTGGGAAATGATCATCTGTGAAGCACAGCAGAGTACTACCGCCTCCAGCACAATAACTCAACATGTCTACTTGGCTATGTCAGCTCTGCATGAGGAGAGAACGTGAGGGACACAAAGAAGGAAAAAGAAGATCATAAGGAATTGAAAAAGGGAAGACAGAAAAGATCACTATAAACTGGAAATGTCATGTTATGGGCCATGTAGTATTTCATTCTAAAGTATTACTGAAAGCTGTAGAACGCAACCACCCCCATCCCCATCCCCATCCCCACCCCCACCCCACCACCTTCAGGGGCCATAATCACATACTCAAAACAGTCAAATGGCCAAACAGACATGTTTAATACAGTTTCCAGGATCCTCATTAACCCCACTGTTAAAATTTCACAGTCACATAGAAGTTTTCTGTTTAACAATTTGTGGATGCCTGACTGCTTTATAAAAACATGCATATATTTTAAATTTCAATCAAAACCAATGACAATGTTTGCACTGTGGCTAGCATGCACTTTACTCCTTAAACAATGAAAATATGTAAATGATTACAATGGAAATATTCTCAATTCTCTTTTCCTTTTTTTGAAGCATTCATACTAGTTCTGGTTCTGACATCAAAACTGCAGCATTTCCGATCTTCGCTCGATTGCTAATGCTGATAATACTATTATATAAGATAAACTATTAAATGTAGACTCCATTTTCAGTAGCTCCAAGAAACAAAACTACTACTAAAATGTGACACTTTTAGTTCTTTGTGTCATTATGTTTCCATTTAAGGTGGACTGGATTTAGATGGTTCACGGGCCACATCGTGCGTGAGTTAGAGATGATGTAGGATAACATGACAGTAAGAACATTACCTGGACTAAATTATTGCGTTTCTTTTATTCACTTCCTTAAAAATAGATCATCATCTATAGGTTATCATTACAAACAGACAGTATGGTTACAGAAAAATAATTTACAATGGTCAGCTATGTTTTTACAATTAGAATTCACTAATGAAGGCCAAAATAAATCGATCAAACTAGTAGAGAGAAATTGGGAAATGAAAGCTGCTTTGAATAGAAAGGAAGGTGTGATAAGGTACAGCCACAAGAAGAGAACAGAAACTTGGTGAAATATTTTCGACTAATGAGGTAGGTGTCTATTTGTGTCACTGGAGACACAACACCCAACCAGTTGCAACCCTCCATCTTTATTGCTGCCAACTGGTTTATGCCAATATGATTTCATTTCCCGGCGGAAAGGTGTGTGTGGAGATTCTGACGGGCAGACACCCTCTCTGTTCAGGAGCACAAAGGGATGTGCAGTTAGAGGAGGTCTTAGGTCAACCATACTATGCACCAGACACAATGATTGATCCTGTGGAGAAAGGTGCCATCACATTTAATTAATGAGGAGGACAGACATCTGTAGGATGGCCCTCTTTCACTGACCTGGAAAGGAAGACATGATGGAAAACATTGGTGGAGAGTGAGCAAGAAGAACACTAATGATGTGGTTAAGCATTTATTTATTATGTTGATGAGGCATGGAATTGTAAGTTCATATGAATTTGTATGTATGTAAGTGTATAAAGATGTGACCATTGACCTGTGCTGACAGGTGGCAGGGCAAAACTATTATAACCACAGATATTTTATATTACCATGACATACTTAAAAAATTAAAATGCAAAGGTTCATTAGGCTGCATGACTCCTTCGGCTTTGACAATAAACACATTTAAAATGCAGTACCACCCCGTGTACCGATATGCATCTCCATTACTTCTACACTGGTAAAACTCCGGCAAAGAAGAGCCTCAAAGCTGATACATTTTGTACAAAAAAAAAAAAAAAAATACAACAGTTTTTCTTAAGTGAGCCTCAAAGTTGAACCCTATCCTCAAAAAGAACACATCTCCTTTTAAGATTTCATGAGGCCATCCTCTGATGGCTTACAATTCCTCTTAATCGTTTCACTTTTCAAGTTTACTTCGCATCCAGTAAGCGAAACTGTCTGGACTGGCTGCATTTGCTCGACGACGGCAGTGTGGCTGCGTGTGAGCACTGATGGCATTTATGTGTACATTTTCAGGATATGTTAGGGAAGCCTAGCAGAAAGATGTTGCAGCTCAGACACATAGGGAGCTTTCTCGAGGCTTCACAAGAGACAGATAAATGATCTGACAGGATGGGGAGGGGGCAGGGTTAGTTAGTGGAGACTTCATCATCTAACAGCTCACAGTACTTTACTGCTTGAACATTTCATCAAATAAAAACCACCATCCACAAGATCAGTAGAGACAGAAACATGATTGGTCAAACAGAAAATGTCAACAAATGTGCCTTTTGAAGTGGGACCCCACAATTTCTTTGCATAATTTATTCTCTTTCTACTAAACTTTGTAGACTTTGCAGTGCAACTTTCCCTTTGCAATCATTTATTCAACTGGGTATACATTGTATGCCATAATCAGTTATCCAGAGGAATTAAGTAGAAAAAAGATATATTTTTTTAATGTGATAGAAAAAACACTTTATAGTGACTTCGACGTGTCAGTGACTTCTAACCGTGATAGCTATAGTTTTCACCGAATGGCTTCAATCGTCTAACCTTAACCACAACCGGCTTGCTGTGCATGTTGAATATAGAGGTTATTTACACTGCTGGGACTGTATATTGACAACCATATCCGTCTAACGGTACTTTATCTGATGGTCCGACTTCCTGTTTAGCTGGCTCTGTCGGACTGTCCTCAAGCAATGTCAGGGGGAATTCACATCAGCAGTAAGCCTGCTGAGCAAAATGTTATGGTATCAGATGTCAATGATGGTAAGCACTAAAGAGCCGAAGTTTGAAACAGCTGCATGTCATATGTTCAGGTCAGATCCCTATGAGAATCAGTTTGGGCTTTGACTGCGGTTTAAAAGACACATATAAGTTAAATTAAATTATTTATTACAATTGGATATCACAATTCAGCTGCATCCAGTCCCTTTGCTACCTGTACTGTGTTTACGCTCCGTGTGCGATGCTTTTTACCGGTGCATCCAGTATCTACATCTTCCTGGCCGGAGACAACCCTGCAAACTACAACAAGATGGGAATTTCTTACAGTACGTCATGCAGGCTGTTCGCCACAGATTGTAATGGACGCAACTTTTTAAGAGAATAAATAAATAAATGATGAGTGAATGAAATTAATTTATTTTGAAAATACCTGAAAGTCATTCCGTTATAGACACAGTGCAGATTGGTGCTGTCAGTTTCAGAGCCTCCATGTGAGACGCTGCAGGTGGATAACATATGCTCGTAAAAGAAAAAGCCAGCAGCGCTCACTCTTGCGGCACTGAATGTAACACATTCGGTGAAAAACTAGCCTCTCCACCTGAGAGTTACGTTTACATTCAAATTTGATTGGGAAAAAAAGCTGATAAATACCCAGAACTAGTGCAGAGTCATTTCATGCAGAACCGAGTGCCGATTGGAGACCCTTTGCAGAATTCCATTTCAGATAAAAGCCATATGTAAGTGGGTATTAAAGGATTTTTTTCTGACAAATGTGAAAGGGGCTTTAGTGAGGTGTTGAGCCATTACATGCTGCCAAAGTAGTTTTAGTTAGGTTGGGTACTGATTTTAAGAACTCTCTGGAAGTCTTTTGGAAAGATCTTACAGCATTCCTCATGAAGAATGGCATAAGTTTGTGGATTCTGTGTTTTTATGTTGACAAAGAAAAGCATCAGTCTAAAATCCTCCACTGGTGAAGGATTTAACTGTCATCCTAGACGAGACCACTGCCATCAGAATTCACTTCCCTTCTAAAAGGCAGATAGAACCAAATCATGCCAGCATAATGCCCCCATCGCTGTCGGGTCAAGACTTCCTTTTTTTTTCTTTAATTTGTCCCTGTTCTCAATATGTTAAATAAACATTAATCATTAGCATTTAACGGCCCAGGTAGCAAAGAGAGAAAACAGCTGTCCATCACCCCAGAGACCGTTTTCGATTCCCTGCCTTGTGATTTTAACTGTAACAGATGGTTTTCTCTGTTTTATCTGCTGCTCCTGCTCTTCTCTACTCAACTGGATCATTTGACTAAGATTGATCTCGGCTTTTTCACCTCATTTTTCGTTTAGGGGTTTGAAGGTCAGACGGTGTTCCAGGGCAAACAGCTCAGAATTCAGAGATCTCAAAATAAGAATATGATTTATCTTCTCAGGACGGGAAAAAAAAAAATTGAGTTGCACCTCCTCCTCTGGGCACGCAAAGCAATAATGGCTTTGAGGCCCTAGAATGATAAATTGTGCTTCATTTTAATGCTGCAAATTTGATTGTTCTCACTGTGCACTCAAAGTGTTGTCTCTGGTTTTACTTTATTACTTTATATACTCCTGATATGGAAACCATTTATAATTTTTGGGTTTTTTTTTTTTTTTGAGTGATGGGAATGTAACCCTGGTTGCTGTGTCATCTCATGCTCTTGCGTATCTCTTCAGTTTGTATTCAAGTGTTACAGGATATGCAGCCTAGAGTTTATAGGACATAGCTGTGAGAGTTGTTCCGACTGTTGATGTTTGAATGAAATGTTAAAGATCAGTTTGAGACATGACTGACTTCACTGCTGTCATTCTTTACTTATTGATTTTACAGAAAAAAAAAAAAGTTTTGAAAAAGGAGTGCAGGTCTGCCTTACAGTGAGAAGCTTGTACATTGTCTGTAAGAGTGAGCTTACATGATTTGTTTGCCTCTTTTGCCTGTGATGGGCTGGTGACCTGTCCAAAATGTACAACACCTGTTCCCCGAGAACATCTGGGATGACATCTGGCTTCAGACCGTCCACCACCTTCCTGACAAGGATGAATAGTGAATGGAAAGTAGATGGATGGACTATTTTCAGGGGTGGAGCTTTTTCTCCGTGCTTGTGATATCCTGCTGGGAGAGTCTCTCATTAATGCTTTTGTAGGGACCTTGCAGATAACCTCATACTGCAATGAATCAAACCAACCTTAATTATCTCATTATGAAAGTCAATTAATCCTTCATATGATTCCTTGCAGACGAAGAGTAAAAAAAAAAATCCTATTTCCTTCGAGAGCACAAAGCCAAAGGTAAAGACATTTTTATAATAATACCCCAAATTATGACAAAAAAAGTCTTCTTTCCAGCTCCATCCTGCTGCCTGTCTCTCTCCCCTCCGACTATCCGACTCCTCCTCCTACCTGGTTGGCTGTCCTGCTGACAGGAACTGTCGAGTGAGAGATCTCTCCAGCAGGAGACGGCAGTGACGCCTCATCAGACTTCCAACAAGCCCCGCGGCCCCTGATGGCGCCACAGCTGGGGGTATGGACATGATCACTCACTGCTCACAGACAGGATTAGCCACCCCCCAAGTCCCCTAACTGTCTTTGCTGTCCTGCTTCTAATCTCCGTCCCCTGGCCTCTGTCTGTCTCCCTGCTTCAGCTTGTCTCATGTACATGTCGCAGTGCTCATGTACATGTCACAGTGGTGTTAAGCCAAGACAAAGCTGAAATCTCAAGGCCACTATTTACTTAGCAAACTCTCTCAGTGCAGAAGGCTGTTATCTGTAAGAGCACAGGAGCGAGGTGTAATGCTGCTATGATTTTTTTTTTTTTTTTATAGCAGAATAAAACTATGCTGGGCAATTGAAGCATTTGCAACTCAACATTAAAACCACTTTGTATATTATTTTCATTTTTTTTGGCATCTGATATGAAAGGCATAAAAAGAAAAAAAGATCAAGAATAAGTTTTAAACATCCTCATTCTGCACATCTCTCATCAATTATTGTCTATAATTTAACAGGGAGGCTTTAAATCTGTGTCTTTGAAATATATTGCAAGAGCACAGTTTCCTGACTTTCTTTTGTCAGAGAGAGAGAAAGCACTGTAATTTCCTCCATTAAAACAAGTCCCATTATAAACGCCAAGATCAGAAAACTGTCTGAACTTTCACTGAAGATTCGCCATTTAATTTTACCGTCTTTAGCAGTCCCAACAATTATAACATAGAACTTAAAGCATCTGAAAGATCTTTAATCTGACTTAAACATTCCAGCAAAAACAGCTCATATGTTCTTTTCTTTTTTTTTCTCCCAATAAAGTATATTTTATCTCTGCTGATCACTAATGATGTCCCTTGTTACTGTGCATTGGTGTCAGAAAATAAAATCCTCAGCCAGTTATGCAAAACAGCAAAATCTTAAGACTGTTGAGTACACTGCTCATATCGAAAGACAGTTATGCTTTGGGAATTACTGTTGCCACCACAAGCAGAAGAACTAACATTAATTAGTCTAAAATGTGACGCTACATATGGGGGCTGATTTTGCAAATATGAGTGGAATAAAATTCTTTTTGTAAGATTTTGAATCACTAATCTAATTATCACATTTGAAATACATTGGAAGGATAAACACGCACAGCAAAAAAAAAATTATAAATGCACTGCATATATAAATGCATGAAAAGATTGCAATGCAAACCGCAGCGCTATCTTCAAAGCTGGCTCAGTTCATGGTCACGGTCGTTTAATTTCCAGCAATGCAAAGCTCGCACCATCACGCTGACAGACACCTCATCCTGCGCTGTAACACACCAGCCCTGCCCACTCCGGTTGCACCGTTCACACCATCTAAAGATTTCACTTTCCCAGTGGACACACAGAACAATGTCGTGCTGAGCTGCTTTGATAGAGACAGCTTACGTTTATAGCAAGCAAAAAGAGGGGTGGAGGCAGAGGCAAGGGAAGGGGAGTGACAAAACACTACATCAAAGTGTGCTAGCAGTACAGTTACTCACAAATGACCCACTGGCTTGCTCTTTCACTCTCACATCCGCAGAGCTCGCTACATGCACAGTTTACACATGCGCTTTGTACATTTTGTTATAAATACAATGTGATATGTTTTCTCCAGTACACCCCCACGAGTTGCTGCAGTCTTGTAACTAGGTCACTTGGGACATTTCTGAGTTGATTTTTCAGCTCTTTCGTTGTTATTAATGCACATCTCTGTACAAACAAGACATATGGACACAAACATGGCAGCCTCGAGTTCCACGCGAGTTCTTGGATGAGCATTTCTTTCTTTACTTTTAACCCTAGACTGTATAAGAACTAAACAAGCACCCTGCGATTTCACCCATAGGTTCCCTGAACAGGGCCTCTAAGGCCTCCTCTTCCTTTTACTCGGTGACGCCACATTGCAGAATTGGTTGAACGAGCCAGCCCGGAAGTCCGCCTGAACTCACCCGCATTAGCTTCAGCTGCAGCGTTACAGCAAGTTAGCTATCTTATCTTAGCTCATGCTAATCTTTAATGCCGACTAGTGTTGCCTTACTTTCATATTTTTTAAATCTGTTATTCTATCCTCATTTTAGGTGTCACCAACCAAACAATGATTAAAACGAGCAATGGTCAGAGTTCAATCTGGTGACTGGTAGAAGGAGGTCCGATCAATTTGGGCCCTCAGTGAGCCGAAGCCAAATGACAGCAGTCTTGTAGACCCCTGGAGGTTTGCCACAGCTTGCCCCTGGCCCATTCATCCAGGCACGGCAGAGCTGTGGAGCTCCTAGTGGAAGTCTGCAGTGGGACATTACATTTTAAAAGGTATTTTAGTCAGTCTGAAAGGATAGCCTTCCAGGAGGGTGGCTTGGACAGAGAAGCCAGGACTGAGTTGTGGTAAAACCTGATGCATTGTCAACACCGCCCGCCTGCAATAATTAAGCTTTGTCCTCTGACTCTTTCAGGCCAACCCTCAGCCGGTCGCAACAGCTCTTTAATACAATTAACTGCCCAAAAAAAACACATTTTGTTTAAAATAAGAATGCTTCGCTAGGTCTTTATTCACAGTTTAGAAGTCAAAACAGTGTCAAGAGCTATAGTAGTTGAAGTGGAGACAGATAGGCTATTGGCTATGCTACCCATCTGTCAAAAGACTACGCCGCTAATTATGCACACACTTGTAACTTTATATAAAGCATTATTTTATTGTATAATACCTGATGAAGAAATACACAAAACCGAACATTTTAACATGGGGGTCAATAGAGATCATATCATTTTTTAAACCAGCCCACAATCTTTGGTGGTATGTCGAGGAACTGCAATGAAACTCACCTCCTGAGCAGCAGACGAGCAAGCCAGATGTTGACCTTTGCTTTTAACTCATGAATATGATTTCATATGCTCTCTGTGAGCGAACTTCATCGATGTTGATGTCTGACTTAATGCCGTAAAATGATTTGTCCCACCTGGATGGGAGTCCAAAGTTATTTTGGCTGTTTTTTTTCCTGAGAGCAGATCTGGATGACTGTTACAGCTACATGGTGTTTCCTTAAAGCATGTAACATTTCCTCAAATGAACTTGAAATATATATTTTAATAAAAACATAAGGCATCCCACAGAGGCTATATTCCTATTTACAACACTGCACCATCCTGCCACATTAATGGGACTCATTTCGGAAACAACACTTTAGAGAATTCATGTTTCTTACTTAATATATATTTGTTTATTATCGTTATTACTTATACATTATTATTTACCATTTGGTTGAGCTTTGAAACTTTGTGTACAATCAAACATCCCACCTTAACACCATCTGAGCAGCTTTTACCATCTGTTTAAAAAGGGGGTATCAGAATCCCATAGGTTTGTTTGGTTTTCTCCTTTTTCCTATACTCTTACCAAGACTGCTTATCGATGCAGTATTTGGGAAAAAATAAACAAATGAAGGACATAGTTAAAAGTTATAAATTAACAATAAATTGTGACTTGCTGATAATACTGATACAAATGTATTGTAAGACTTCTTGTTCAGTGATCGAGAATAAAGAGAGGAAGCATCCTCATAATGGGAAGTGTTTACATATTCTAACTGGGCAGGTTTATTTCCCACATGAATACATTTTGTGCAAATATAGCTAAAGCAAAAAGACTTCATCCTGTCCCCCCATGGCCATTTTCTGTCTTTGTGAGCAAATAATCCAGCAAAGCTCAAAGTGTGTGCAGCAAACACATAAACCCAAAACTTGGTAAAAATAACAAAAAAAAAAAACCAAAAAAAAAAGCACATCCTTAAAGTAAAGTGAAAAGTAATGGGCTGATAAGGCTTTGCGAGATTGCACCTCCATAGTCCTGGATGGCTTGTAAATATCCCCATAAGGACGTCTCTAAAAGTCAGGAGATGCAGGACCAGCTGAAACCACTAAATGCTCCACACACTATTCTTGACCCCACCAACAGCTTGAAACTGAGCTTCAAATGACGTCTAGTCTGAAGAATCTTTTTAGTTACCCGAGGAAAACTCGTAGGACTACAAGTCTTAATTTTGGTCAGAATTAATCTTGAGAAATAGCCGCTGCTTACAGTGTAGGAAGGCTCGATGAGAGAGATGGCCTGTCTTGTCTTTTTCTGGCTGAGTGACAAATGGTGACATTTCAACACTGCAACATTTCAACAGTCAGCCACATTTGGATTTGTAAAACTTGCCTTTGATGCAGTCCAGTCGGACATGACTGCTGTATTACAGTCTGATGAGTTTTGTTCAGCAGGTACAGACAACTGACCAGTGGACTTTGTCTTCCAAGTCTCAATTCAGAATCCGTAATAGCAACATTTGTTTACGGTACAAAATATTATAAAATTGTAAAATGGCAATGTAATGTTTTGTATAGCGAAGCATTCTAGTGATGTGATGCCCAACTTTGTAATACGTAAATCTAACAAAGTGAAAGTGACAGCAAATTTGAAAATGACTGGGAATCCTGAAAAGGTTTGGTTGAGTGTGCCTGAAACTCAGACGTTTTGTGTGACAGTCCATGGATTAAAACCACTGGCAATCCGCTACTACACGTGTTTTTAAATATTCAAAAAGTGCTATACTTGAATCTACTCCAAGCCCTCTTCTTAGGAGTGTTTCTTTTCGGAGATCGGTTGTCACCTACAAGGCTAACAAGCAAATGTAAATCTGGAAATGACAAATCACACTTTATAACATCTCGCAAATGGTATAACATTAAGGCAGATTAGACTGTATAAAAGAGCCAACATTTCATGGCTGAGAGCTCGCAAAAGCACACAGTAAAATGGCAATTTTATCATTGTATACTTTTGGATCAGTCAAAATCATGTCAGACTTTCTCTGTGTGATGGACACTGAGATCCATTTTTAGTCCAATCCCTTTAAATTTTCACACTAACTAACTAAAAAAAAAAAAAAACAACAACAAAACAATCAAATCTCAAACAAGAAGTGAAATTTTAAAGGAGGGATGAAAAATATTCAACAATACACTGTTAGCACCTTCAGGAAACTATCAGGATGATGATACGTTGCGACCTCCAAATGTATGATGTATTCAGTATGGATTTAAGTTGCAGGTAGTAAAAGGTGGAGATGTAACAGAGAGAGAGAATAATTCTGATCTGAGCAGGATTTTTCAGGGAGGTGCTCAGTTTTCTAGATTCTGTTACATCAAAGACATGTTTTCACATCTACATGGCTTCTAAACAAGATTAGATTAGATTAGATTAGATAGAATTTTATTAATTTCTTTTTGCTTTCTCTTCTCTTTTTTTCCCTTCAGGAAATTAGGGCTCTTTAAGTTGTTCGTCACTTCACAAACACAAATGTACACGGTCAAGTACAGAAAATATGATCTTGTTTCTACATCTCCCTTTAAGGACCAACTATCTTTAACAGAAAGTCAAACATCAGCAGAGTGCATTTCTATATTCCTGCGAATACCTTCAATCAGAGGTGGACTACCTCTCTAGCCCTCCTTTGTTTCCTCCTCAATGCATTGTGTGAAATACATGGAGGTGTAACGCTGTAATATTTCTTCACCTCTGTTCCACCTTGACAAGTTGTAACAGTGGTGAAACAAAGGCGAGCTGTGTGTGTAGGGGGTCAGTCAGCATCGTGGAACATGTCGCTCTGTCCTGTGTCGCTCCTTTCACCCAGATCATTTTGCAATGCTGACATGCTGTGTGCAATCAGCGTGATGTTTGCTCTGTGTGAATTACCAAAAAGGAACAGTGGTGACACAACAAGGACGGCTTATTTGTGTGATTGCACGTGGACATGATGAGTCAAGAGGCCTCTTTTACAAGCGCTTTACAACATTCATACATACATCACAATTTAGTATAACCATAAAGAGATATAGGAAGAGGCTGTTTTACCAGATAAGCGAAATATTTAAAAAAGTAAAACTGCAAAAAAAAAAAGAAAAAAAAAAAGCACTGTGATTTCCATATTTGATCCTCTGGTTATTTGTTTCTTTTTAAGCAAATACTGGTACTGCAGAGGCTTTGCTCGGAAGGAAGTTCACTATGAGCCCACGGAGTTGTATGGTGACCTTTCTCAGCAATGGCCTGACATACCGATCTGAAATTTTCCTTCCAATAGACTGTGAGAGACAAAACAAAAGGTTATTTAATCAACCTGTCAGCTGGATAGTATATAACTTGCAGCAACCTGTCATCCAATCCTCTTCTTGCTGCTTATAGGCTTTTTTTCACTCAGACACAAGACAGGCCCTGTGCAAAAAAAATGTTAGGGCTGTGAATGAGTTTAGATTACGTAAGATTTATGTGTTCTCAACAAAATAAAATTGCACCATCAAATATTCATAGTCATCTGTGATCAGCAACATATACGCTGCCATTGATCCATATGGGAAATGCAGCTGCCAGGAGCCTGATCCATCAGAAGCAGCAGAAATAAGAGTGAGGGACATGAAGTGCAGGAGCAATTTGCAATCACATGTAGAAAATACATGAATTTCCTGGAGTGGAGTGTGAAGGTGAAAGATGTTGCACCTACGTGAAATTGGAAGCTGATACAACTCTTACATAAATATGATCCTTAGACGAGTGGCTTTCTCCATCCTGACAGCATATTTTCTGGGCAGATAGATGAGCGATGTTTCAATGGGTGTGACAAGGAGAGAGTGGCTGACTGTGTTTTTCTATTCTTTACTGTGTCTTTTCTTTTTCCTTCTTTTGTAGAGGGTTGGCTTCAATACTTTTTGTGGATGGTTGTTAAGGAGACAGCGGAAATGTTAAATGGTGGAGAGAGGTTTTCTGTTCGAAAGAGATTTTTAAAAAGAGAGAATATCCTGGAAAGATGTTTTGCTGAAATGAGAACGATGTTACAAAGGAGGACATCAAAGCGTGGCAGCGAGCAAAAAAACAATCCTTCCCAATTTACCACCTCAAATTAAAATCAGGTTGAAAAGTCATTTGGGTTATGCAATTTTCCCCACATACATTTGCCTTCAATTATCTGATCATGAATAATAATGAGTGTTCAACGATAATAATAGCCAAACACAATAACAAAAAAATAATTCAATTAATTATGGTAATTATTATATACACACTCACCACTTTATTTGGCATATTGAGTGTATATTGCATTTTTGTGTTGGGTCTCCTTCAAAAGACTCAAGGTTACGACATCACAGTGACTAAAAACACCAAGACATCTGATAAATGTTCACTCATACAGAACCATTACTGGAGCTAACAAGAGAGAGAAGAAAAGAGAGTGTAGGACAGCCTAGAATTTTCTGCTTTGAGGCAAGTTGTAATGTTCTCACAGTGTTCGAACAAAAGAGGAATTTCAGAGCTTGGATGCAGTCAAATGAATGCCGTGGTAGGGAATTAGAGGTGAGCAGGGGGAATTGGAGTCAAGAGTCAGGTCTGCTGTGTGCGACGTTTGTGCAATGTGCTAACAGTGCAAGTGAGGTGGTTGGAGGTCTCATGTCGAATAAATAACATTCATATATAATGTGCTCTCCTGCAGAGCATCTACTCCATCTGGTGTTACAGGGGATGACTATTGAATTATTCAGTATTGCATTGTGTTTTTTTTTTCTATGGGAAAGCAAACTCATCAACTAAATTATGTTTATGAAGAACTTGATGAATAACAATGCTTTCATCTATCACTTGGTAAAGCATTGGGGGTGAGGTAAGGTAGTGGTGGGTGGTGTTGATCCCAGCTGGAGAAGAGGTGGAGTAAACCGAGGCCAGTTCAGCAGTTCTTCACGGGACTACACAAGCGAGACAACCACTACTTATTGAAACCCCTTTCCTCTAAAAAAAAAAAAACAAAAAAACTGTGTCTGCCACTCCACAAAAAAGTCACACTCTCCAGTATTAAGTCAGACCATTTTCAATTGTAATTATAGGATGGATTCACTATGGCTCTGATTCGATCAACTTTTGTTATGTCACTACATCTTTTTGAGTTTTGAGCTTATTGTTGTATTTCATGAGATGTTCCACAGATGATGGGAGACTAAAACCACACCCCAAAGTCTTCTCCAACTGACCCTAAAGATCGTCAGCTGTGTTAAAGTCGGGACTCTGCAGTGACCAGTCCATGTGTGAAAGTGATGACTTATGCTCTCTGAACCACTCTAACCATATGAGCCTGATGAATTCTGGCACTGCCATCCTAGAATATGTCTTAGCCATCAGGGAAGAAAAAATTCTTGTGGAAAAACCTGGTCATTCAGTACATCCAGGCAGTCAGCTCACCTCATCCACCGTTTTTCTTATCTTGATTCTTCTATCACTCGGGAACAGAGTAAATCCGAACTCATCGGACCAGATGACCTTTTTTCATTGCCACAGATCCCAATCTTCATGTTTCCAAGCAAGCTGAGTCTTATTTTCCCATCCCGATTATTCTCAATGATAAGTTGTTTTCTTCAGACTACACAACTGTTTAGCTGCAATACTTTGAGTTTCTTAAAAATGTGCATCTGGAGATTCACTTTCACTTAAACGTTGTGTTGAAATCCTCTTTTGATTTTATTGCACCCAACATTTAAGTTATCTCCATTCATCGTCATTTAAGATTTTTTTCTTGATCACAGCTCTTCCTTGAAATTGATGGTCCATCCGTGCACTGTGGAGTTACTGGACAAACACTTCCTTATGTTACCCATAGGTTTCCAGAAGGGTGGTTTTAAAGCCCCTTACCTCGTACCACACATCACCATGTTGGAAATGGGGCAGAAGGAGCAGGGCTGGGAAGTTGGAGCACTCCCACCTTTTGTCAATTGCAGTTAGTCATTTCAGCTTGAGTCAAGTGATATTACTTTACAGTCATTCTCATTAAATCAGTTCAAACGCCATCATTTCAAGTGCTGCTGCCAAAACGACATTTGAAAGAAGTTCTGCCAGCGTTGAAACGGGGACTAGCAGAGCTCTACTGGAACCCCGTTGTTTGACCCACTGCTCGCAGTACATCAGGCTACAGATCCTGAAATGATCCACCTGCCAGCGGACATTCGCTGAAGGACCTCCTGATTCAAATGTGGTTTCAGTGGTGAAATCAGAGATGACCACCGTGTTTACTGACACACGGCTACCACGGACAAAAGTCCGCGCCCCTAGTTAAACATAAATGTATTGCTTTATATCATTTTACGTGATGTGGTAACAAAAAATGAAACCCCTGTGTAGTTGTCATGGATGTGAAATCTAGCTATGGAGACCAAAATGTTTTGGTTTCTTTTAAATCGGTTAGTAAATATGTTTATTCTGCTGTAAAGTTGAACGTTTTTCTTGTTTTTCTTTTAGAGTTAGGCCTTAGTGGTCCGTCAATGAAGTGCAATATTTTTTACTTCCAGGTGGGCTGCAACCTATTTACAACCAGTATGTAGTACGGTCCACCACAGTTCTTATCTTGCTTTTATAATTTGACAGTTCTTGTCTTGTTTTTATTTATTTAAGGATTTCTTGTTTTGTTGTTAGCTTGATGCAGGCAGATAATTTCACACTTCTTAAATAAGAGAAACAAATATTCTTCGTAGCCACAGTTTGTGTCTTCGAAGATGGTCTTTTAAGGAATAAGAAGCTCTTTGCTGCAGCGCTTTGGTTTAAATAACCCGTTAAATGTAAAGTAAGGATTCAGTCTCACGTGAGGATTTTTTCTTCTTCTGCTGCTGGATAGAAACTTGTGTGAAGAAATCTTTCCATTACAGAGTGTATGTGCAGTAATTGTCACCAGAGGGGCTGTGGTAGAGTTCAATAATTTCGGTGGAGGCATCACTGCTTAGAGCTAGGAAATTACTATACAATAGAAACGAATACAAATAGAAGAAGTTCCCATGCACACCGATGAAATCGTAGCGGGAAAAAGGGCGACACCTGAAAAAAAAAGAATGCTGGACATATGGATGCATTTCAAATTTGATGTTAAGGAAAACAAAACTTGTAGCCTAACTGGATTGAATCTTGATTGAAGCAACAAAGATTAGAATGCTTAAGATATAATTATATCACAATTCAGAGGTGCATTTTTAAGGAATTGTGAACTAAAAGATACCAGTGTTGTCAGACGATGTTATTGATTAGAGGACAAATGATTGACTGATGTGGGATGCAAAACAAATGTTACCTGAAATGTTTGAACAAACGTAGTTTGAATATGAAGAACTTGACAAAAAGGGAAACATTAAATAAAGCTTGTCTTCATCTAGTTTTGATTTAGAAGTTGGAAGGGGTGAAGTTTTATATTTTATATTATATTTCCCAATCCAGACCCTTATCTTTATTGTGATTAATTTTGTGTTGCATTCAGCCAAAGTCAAAGTTTTATGTCATCATAACACGATTGTTGATTTTTCAACTGTTTCTGTTATTTTCCCGCAGCTGGTACCAAAGTGTGGAGACGAGTCAATGTCAGAGGGCCTATTGATTTAAATGAATAGTGATCTGCATCCAAACATCCAATCTTGATGCTTTTTTATAATTATACATTTTAATTCATTCAGGTAGAACAATCAATCGAATGTTCGTTAGTTAGCATTGGTTAGGCCTCATAGAAAGGAAACTACTTGGATCTTCTGATACAGTAAAACCTCCTGTACACAGAAGTCTCCTTCATTTTTGTTCACTGTCACAACACCCTCACACTAGCTCAAAGATGTGTTTTTCTTATTGACCTGGGGGGGCGGGGGGGACATTTAGTATGCATAAAGTTGCTTTATTTAAGATTAATGTGCTTCTGTCTGTTTTGCTTTCAAAGACAAGTGTGTATTGACATTTACTTTTCACATTATCTTGATGTTTACTATCTGGATGAGCAATGGGAGTAATTCTAATGCAGGACAAACCAAGCAATCATACATTTTAATAAACAATTCTGTCAAATGCATGGTTTGAGAAGAATGCCTTTGAAACTGTAGATATGCATCAAGGGAAATATGATTAAGCCAGCAGCCCCAACGCAGTGTTGCTGAAACAGGAAAAAAAAACACCCTGTCAGTAATTTAGAATGTGAACAGTTTGTTAGAATCTAGAAAATGGTGGCAGAATAATTATTTTTGACAAGTCGATTGATAGAGGGTTCAGCTGTTGACAAATTGCAATAAAAAAATC
Organism: Xenentodon cancila; assembly: GCA_014839995.1. Lineage (NCBI taxonomy): Eukaryota > Metazoa > Chordata > Actinopteri > Beloniformes > Belonidae > Xenentodon > Xenentodon cancila. The sequence goes on from CM026197.1 coordinate 11,150,951, forward strand.
CTGGTTCTGTCAGCCACTTTTGTCTATTAACTATTTCCTTTTATATGAATAGAACATTTTCAGCATGAAAACTGACACGTGATTTGATACAATCTGTCATTTACAGCACATTTCATATTTCTTTTTTAGATCTGCCCATATGGCATCTTGTGAGAGAGAAAAAAAACAAAAAAACAATTTTTTTTTTTTTTTTTTTAGAATGGCAGATAACATGAATGTAGCTGTCATGGACTTAAGCAAGAGCAATGGACTACTGGAAAGTCAGGACAAATGGCACGTAAAAAACATAATTTGTCTGTGTGTCTGCAGAAGCTGTAACACTCTGACTCCAATCTTTGCAAATCTAAAGAAAAAGAAATATACACAGGAATGAAATGAAATTAAAGCAACACTGCATAACTTTATCACGTTCACATTACAGTTGTTCCAAGTCAGTGAAACACCTTTCTGATCTTATACCAAGGTGAAACGTATATGCCACAGCGTGCTCGACTGCCCTGGAGCTGCATTATGCAATTCTACAGTCCAGCATGGATGACTCTCCCGAGATCAGATTTTGTAGAGCAGGGGTGTCGGACTCCGGTCCTCGAGGCCCGCCGTCCTGCAAGTCTTAGATGTGTCCCTGCATGAACGCACCTGATTCAAATTAATAGGCATTCCCAGCTTGTCACCAAGGGCTGTACAGCTCTGTTAATGAAACAGCCACTTGTATCACGGTGTGCTGAAGCAGGGTAACAGCTAAAACATGCAGGACAGCGGCCCTCGAGGACCGGAGTCCGACACCCCTGCTCTACGGCAATGCATCCCACACTGGCACTGACACCTCGCCCTGGCCATAAGATGTGTTGCCATGGCTATAAGGCGGTGACGTGTTGTTGCGAAACTAATGTTTTTTGTGTTGGCTCTTTCAGGCTGCGTAGGCTACGGTGTGCCGAGCAAGTTTCAGTTTGTGTGGTGCAGTTCTAAGGGTTGTCCATATTCTTGTTAGCCACACTTTTTTTTTTTTTTTTTTTTCCACAGTTTTATGACGCTATTATGAGTGCTTTGTGCAGAATGGCTAACAATCTTCCATGGGTGCATGTCAATTTGTAGAGATAAGGGACATGAGCTAAAATACAGCTAACTATACTGCTATGTTGAAAGCCGGGATTTCACTTTCTGTTTTTGTTAAGTAAAATATTTCATCATAGGTAGTCTCTTTTGGGCTCTGTAGGCTTCATGTCTCTTGACAGTTATATTAGGCTTCAGCTGGTAAACAAATCCACATGTATTGTTATCAACTTGCGACTTTTAGTTACAACAGTGATGGACTACATCAGAACTGCGGGGGTCTAGCTGAAAGAAGACACGGAAGACGAAAAAAAACCACCTTCTGCAGTTTTATTTTAAGTACATGTGTGACTGTAAGAAAGTGTGGAACAGTGAAGCTTTGCACCTTGAGGAGATGAAGCTTCCTTTTTTGTGCAAGTGTGATTTGACTCCACAGTCTGTAGTGAGATCTGAACAGCACGCCCATCAGTCTCAAGGCACTTCATTCTCCCTCTCTTTGGTTAGAAGGAAGTGAAGAAGAACGTTCAATCATTTATTCTTCTTTACATGAAAGATGTACCAAAAATAATTCAACCCAATCTCCAAAGAATTCATTAAGCTTACAGACAGCCTATTGTTTTGTGGGGAGTCTTTCTTACAGTGCTGCACTTTACAGTTTCAGCCAGAAAAACTGTCAAAAACAGTTACATTTCAAATCATCACACAGAATGACTAAAACCAGATTCTTTGTAAAGCACATCAAAACACATTAAATGCACCTAAAACACCTCTGCAAAAATAACAACACTGGATTACAAAGTGTTCTCATAATGAGGACCTGAGCACCCCCTAAGGGACAATTAGACGCAATGAGAGAGGTGTGCTGACATCGCTGATCTGTAGAATAATTAACACCTCTGCCCTTTGTGATGTCCCTACAGAGAGACCTTGTAAACCACAGAGGCGCGTTAAGTTGTGATGGAAACTTTCAAACAACTGGAATACACACGAACACAGATGCACTTATATGCATCTACATGCGTAATAAAAATATGTATTACTTGAATATTACATGTTTATAATTAACAGCATGTGAGAAATAAACTAAGAACAAAAAGTAAGAAAATGTGTGTTTGGTAGATTCTTTCTTTGTTGTAACAATGGTTCTTGGCATTAAATCTTATACCACTGGAAAGCCTGTTTATTTTACTTTTGCATGGTAACTGAGTTGCAATCATAAAAAAATTTTCCATATCTTCTCTGCCAATGCCAAACAGCTTATTTTGCTGTTGCCATTGACTCTTATCTTGGGCTTCTGGTACCCCCAGTTGCAGCCAATCAGGTGCCTGATTGGCAACACCTGTGAGCATGGGCCCTGCTACAGTGGTCAGTAGGTGTCTGCTCAAAGAATCGACCTGCCATCTTTGAATGATCTGGATAGGGCTCGTGCCATGGGGCAACTTCAAGCTGGTATTCTGCTAAATTAAGTTGTGGCATTGTTTGGAATGATCCCTAGTACCATCTCCAAACTGAGACTACCTCCAGAATTTGGAAGTGGAGAGGAAGGAATGGGCTTACAGCAGTCCTGACCTCCACCCCATCGAACCTTATGGGATCAGCTTGGGCAGCTGATCTCATAAGGTTCCAACCGGGTTCCAGCTGATCCCATAAGGTCCCAACCACGTTGGCTGACTTGCAAGAAATGCCAAGTGACCAGGGTGGTGACCAGCATGAGGAGGAGGTGCCAAGCTGTTGTGGCTGTGTATGGTTCCTCCACACACTACTGAGGCTCATGTTTGTTAAATTAATACAATATACATTTAAATAATATATATTGTTTCTTCAAACTTCAATCATCTAAACAAGAGTCAATTGTTTAGCATTGGCAGAGAAGATTTGACACATTTCTTTATTGGCAAAACCTGCATACTCGGCGTCCTGCTCATCCCACAAATGCATGTTTGTTACAAATGTGGCAACATTTAAAAGGGAAATATCGAGGCAAATAAACACGCTATAAGATCTATTGCCAAGAAGCCTTGTTACAACAAAGAAATAATCCATATACAAATTTCCTTACTTTTTGTGATAAGGTTAGATAAAACATGGAAATCACATTCTGGATTATTACATAAAAAGCAATTTCTTTGCAAATTTAATATGGTTTTGTCAATCTAAACCTATTTTTGGCTCAAACAAACTCTGCTCTGTCAGTCCAATTAGTGCCATTAATGTGTCTAATCAAATATGAGACACCTAGACATTTGAAAATCAGCCATGCAATTTCTTCCTGGTCTGAAAACATTCAATAAACACAACTTTGTGAAGCTAAATCTGTAATTTTAGCCTGAATTTAAAGACTTTGGTACTAGCAATTTCCCCTACTCTTCTGCACTGTTTCTTTCTGTTGTGTTACCAACCTAATTTTGCATTTCGGTTCAAAGACCAATTTCTGTCCAAAACATCCACATTTTTATTCTATCTGCATGTGTTTGGCATTATTCATAGAATTCTTTCCATTCACAATGGAAATGATGGGCATAGTAATTCATGTCTTTATTAAGCTATTTGTGCCACAAGGCTGCATAAATTTACCAACCAATTTTCACAACAAAACATGAAATAGTAACAAAATTAATCTAATGACTTCTGTCCCAAGACACAATTTTCACCACTTTTTTTCATGCTTATGGACACAAATATTCAATAACTCCAAAAAGTTACACACTTAGAATCAGAATCAAAAATTTGCTGTGTTTTGTGCATTTTGTGAAATACTTATGAAAAAACAACTGCAGCACACTGAACAGGCAATAAAAGCCTGTTATTAGAGATCAGAAAGGTTAAGAGGTGGAGCTACGCAGAGAACTGTCAATTAGTACTACAGAGTTTCAGCCCCTTCTAAACCACTGCTATGCAAATACCTTAACTTTGAAATGGCATTTTTGAGTCTAGTCACTGTTTTATTACTGTTTTACGTATTCTAGGATTCTTGGTTACGGTTCAAGAATAAGTAGTTGGTCAGGTTTCTGGCATGGAAAATCACATAAAATGAAGATCAGGAAAACCACTGTTGTTTTTCACAGATTGTGTTAGTACAAATGCCAACGTTATCCTCTTTGTACCTACTTTGTGAGATCAGGCTGAGTTTACTCTTAGATACAGATCTTTGTAGGCATGGGACATACCAGTTATTGGTTTGCCTGCTTTGTTTCAATTTGTTTTATTTTATTTTCCCATAACACAGGTAGGTCTTTCTGAAAGTTGAGTCATTATTGTTTGTCATATATATCTACTTTGATTATTTTTATTTATTTTACTGAAGATAGACATTCCTAGAGAATGATTTTCCAATTGAAAAAGTGCATGTATTTATTCTTAATACCAGTGTTCTTGCATTAACCCCCCACTATGATTGTTAAGGATGCCTTGGAGTCATGCTGTGACACACTGAATACAAGTTTTCGTCTTTTTAAAAATGCTGTGGAAGTGTAAATTTAAAGCTAAACTGTGATATTTTCAGAGGAGAAACCAGTTTGTTTTGGTGTGTCTTAATATAACCAAAGCAAAACAAATGAATAAAAGTCATGTGAAATGTGTGAAACTCACAAGTCACAGTCGCGACCCAGAGCTAACTAAACTAAAAAACAGTAGTCCAACACAGTCTCCTGAGCAAATCTCTTCTCATTTACCCCGTTCATCACCCCTCCCACCTCACGTGGTTCTTGCCAATCTCAGCTCTCTGAAGAATTGCTCTCACTTTCAACATTGTTGCAGCAGGCACATCGCTGCACTGATTACAACTGACAAATCTGCAGAGATGCTTTTGGCTTTGAATAAACAGCAGTATTTTAACTCTATGCAATAAGAGCTGGTTGTTTAGAAATGTCTTCTCTGGGGAACTCTGAACAATCATATGGATATTTCTACTGATCTGCTTTACTGATTTTCCAAAGAAATCTAACATGATTGGGTCCCAAGCTGAGCATCGTGCACTGGTCAAGGAAGCTGATAAACCTCCTTATTCCTCCTGAAAACTCATGTCGTTGAGGGCAATAAAATGACAGAAAATGAAATATTTCTGACTTGTGCAAAAAGTCACAGCTGACGATGCACACCGGAACAGAGCCACTGGCCTGTATAAAGCTGCTGAACCAAATTAAACATAATATATTAATTGTCATTCAACGACTGCGTGTCTGCAAGAACTGTGTAAAACTGCCATGGGAACCCTGACCAGTGCAGCCACCTATGACAGCCGTTGACAGCGACTTGTTAGGATCAACCTGAAAACCTAGTCCAACTGCTGCTACTAATGGATCTGAGACAGTGACAGCAGTAAGGAAGTGTTACTTCCTCGCATAACCATCTGCTCTTCTTAAAAGTTATAAAAAAATGCTTAAACTAGGACCTTGGAAAGCTACGTGGGTTGAGCAGGTGCCATTAACATAGACTATTGCCCTCGTACAGGCAGCGCAGGTTCAAATCCTGGCCCGTCTGTCTTTCCTGTGACTCTGTATCTGCCTCCCTCTCTCTCTCTCTCTCTCTCTCTCTCTCTCTCTCTCTCTCTCTATATATATATATATATATATATATATATATAAATAATTTTTAATTATTGCTTTGCTAAGGAAAGCAACAGATTGCAAAACGTATTGGATACAAGTCCCCATCCTGAGCAAGCACCAGGCAACTGTGGAAAAAAAAAAACCCCTTTAACCGTGAGAAACCTTTAGCAGAAACAGACTCAGGAAGTGTGGCCCTCTGGCTCGGCCGGCTGGCGGTTGAGAGGACAGGAAAGAGGAGAAAACACATGTTTATAACAACAACAATGACGTCGTTAATAAAGTTGGAGTAGAAGAGAACAGAGCAATGAGAGGTGCATCATGGGATCCACCAGCAGTCTAGGCCTATAGCAGCATAACTAAGGGGTGTTTCAGGTTTGTTTATAGATACAGTACGTTCTCATTTCCCATCGTAAAAAGGGGGATTACAACCCCAGCTTGCCAATCCAGATGTACAGCTCCCAGTGTCCACACAGTGGTGGTTGAAACAAGACGGCACAGCAACATCCAGAGCATCTGTTGTGTATGATTTGTTATCAATATGAACAATTCTTGACTCCATCTCTGCTCTTCCCTGTCAGTCAGCGATGACTTCAGCTAGTCTGAAGCTCGGCTGCCCGCATTATCACAAGAACACCCTCCATCAATCATATCACTCCTCTCCTGCAGCAGCTTCACAGGCTTCCCATCAAATTTTACATTGAATATGAGATTCTGCTACTTACTTTCAAGACCATCTGTGGCCTTGGCCCACCACTAGCTGTCTGAACCCTTATACATCAACACACAATTTCTGAGTCCCAGGTCATCGTCCTCCATCCAGCTCACAGTTATGTCTGTTCGTATGGTCACCATGGGTTTCAGAACCCTCTCTGAAATCTCTGCTTGTTTCTTTGATTGTCTCTATTTCATTGGTTTACTGTTTTCTTATCTTACACTGTCCTTTTTACTGATACTGCATATCTTTCTTGTACAATGACCTTGGGTACCTTGAAAGGCACCTCTAAATAAAATGTATTATTATAGTTATTATGACTCCCATCCTCTGCACTTAAATTCACCTTTTGTATGGGACAGTTTTCAAAGGTGAAATAGTCTCTTAAGACCAAATGAAAATGTTGATTATTTTTTAGTTTGTGTTGAGAATATTGTTTGTCAAATTGTTTCTTCTGATTAAAAGAAGTTATTATGAATTTGATACCTGGTGTATCAGAGTAAATCATATTATAAATAAACACATATTCAAAGCTGCTTTTTAAAAAAAAAAAAGTAATATATTGCTCAAATGTGTCCAATAAGTTTTTGCTGAATTGAATTTAAAATAAATGTAACTCTATTTGTTGTGGTCCTGTAGGCGTGCCTCAGTTTCCCCAGCAACCAAGCTTCACACCTGCAATGCGTCTAATCATTGGCTTGCCTATCTTCAGCTGATTGTTTATTCACTTTGTGGTAATGCCATTCACCCACTACTTAGTTTGCTATTACTTAAAAAAAAAAAAATTACATTTGTTCTGTCCTGTTTAATCATGCTTGTTTAGTCTGCAAGGAATCCTGACCTGCCTGCCTGCCCTCCACAACTCATCTAGTCATCTGGTTCATTTTCCCAAACAAATCTAATTGCTTGTGCCCAGCTCTGTCCACACATGGATCCATCTTCACCTCCTTATCCATAACAGAACAATTTAGCCAAGAATGGATCCAGCGGATGCTAACCCAAAGACTCCCCCCTACAAGCCCTTTCCCATCAAAATGCCAACGTGGTTCGAAACAAACAAATGATCCAATCTCTCAATCAGAATCATAATGCCACCCTCTCTCAGTTGGCTCAGTTCACCCACCACATTACCAGCTTGTCTATCCCTGCTGCGCAACTCACTCCAGCCCCACTTCCAGCAGCTGCCTCTCCTCAGTCTGATCACCAAGGTTTGGTAAGAGAGAATCATATCCCAGAACATAAGCCTTATGCTGGGGAACTGGGTAAATGGAGATGCTTTCTTTTTCAGTGCTCTCTAGTGTTTGATAAGAAACAAAACTTCCTATGTTACGCAGTGTAAGAACATATTCATGTTCAACAGGGACGTCTCAGTGCTGCTGAATATGCCATGGAATTCAAAACTGTGGCCGCTGACTCGGGCTGGAATGACAAAGGCTTTGCAGGGAATCTTTTCCAATGGGCTGAGTGGCTGAAATAAAGATGACCTTGCCACCAGAAACCCACCCAGATCATTGGATGGACTCATCTCACTCATGATCCAGATTGACTACCGGCTAAGAGAGTGAAAGAGTGCAACCAGCCCAGCCCTTTTGCCCAGTTCCGCCTACAGAGCCTTCCATCCATCTCCTAGTCAGCCAGAAGAGGAGCTAATGCAGATAGGCAGAGCCAATCCTACTGCTGAGGAACAGCAACAAAGAGTGGTTGCATTTATTTTCTCGTTGCCTATCCAGTGCAGCCAAAAGACCAGGGCGGTAGGAGTATTGACGACCTCAAGCTCCTCCACGGTAATCCCCCATACAAAAACACTCTTTCCTGGCACACTGTGCCTTGAGCAGTCTTTCCAGCCTAAATGCGTTTTAGTGGATTCTAGGGCTGAAGCTAACTTTCTTGACCACAAATTAGCTTCCCAAGTCAGCCTTAAACTTGAACCTCCTTCTCCCCCTGTTATTGCCCGGGTCTTGGATGGCAGTTTATTTTACTCCATCTCTCAACAATCAACCACTGTTAAACTTTTAATTTGTGACAATGACCATGAATTAATTTATTTGTTTATAGTCAACTCTCCTGCTTCACCAGTTGTTCTGGGACATACCTGGTTGTCTCTACATAATCCCCATATTGACTCTAAGACTGGAAAAACTATTAAATGGAGCCCAATCTACCACACTACTTGCCTCTGTTCAGCTATCCCATTGACTTCACCCAGTACTAACCATCCACTTGACTCCCCAGATCTGTCTGCCACACCTGCAGATAATCATGACCTTGTAGAAGTGTTCAGTTAAAAACAGGCTTTCACTTCCACCTTACCATTCCTATGATTGCACCATTGACTTGCTTCCTGGGGCTCCATTACCAACCAGTTGACTATAAAACCTGTCAAAACCAAAGACTGAGACCATAGAAAAATACATTTCTGACCCTTTGGTTGCAGATATAATGAGGCCTCTTCCTCTCCTTTAGGAGCCAAGTTCTTTTTAGTGGCTAAGAAAGAGGGTTCACTCCATCTCAGCATTGACTATCGTGGTCTAAATAACATCACCATAAAACCAAATACCCATTTCCGCTTAGTGAATCAGCTTTGACTCTCTCCACAGCTCCACTGTGTTCACTAAACTGGACCTCTGTAGGCTTACCATCTGGTGGTGATAAAGGAAGAAGATGAGTGGAAAATGGCCTTTAATACACCATTAGGTCATTTTGAATATTTAGTCTAGCCCTTTGGGCTCCTGCAGCATTCCAGGCCCTAGTTAATGGCGCCCTGAGAGACTTCCTAAACTGTTTTGTTTTTGTTTAATTAAATAACTTCATTATCTTTTCACCCAATCCTTCTGAGCATGTGTAGCACGGGGGACAAGTTCTTCACAGACTCTTAGAGAACCGTGTTTTTGTCATAGCTTAGAAGTTTGATTTATATAAAAAACTCTATCTTTCCTTGGCTACATTTTTGAGGATGGGCAGGTCAAGGAAACCCCTGAAAAATTCAGAACAGTTGTAAAAGTGCCAGTTCCCACTTGTGTCAAACAACTCAATTTTTGTGATTTTGCAAACTTCTACCCCTGCTTCATCCATAACTATAGCTGCATTGCAGCCCTCTTGACATATTTGACTTCTCCATTCCCTCCATTCAACTGGTCAGATGAGGCAGCCCAAGCTTTTTCCTTTCTGAAAAATCATTTCACTTCTGCTCCAGTTTTTCTACACCCTGACCCCAACCCCAGCTACTTGTTGAGGTGGAGAGAGTTCTAACCGCTCCAAACTCCCTGTTTCACCAGTTTGCACCAGATCCTCAGCCCCTCCCATGTCTGATGCATATCAGACATAAGATTGGCGCTGTTTTGACCAAATAAGTTGCAGAGATTCATAAGCTCCATCCTTGCGCCTTCATCTCCAGATGCCTGACCCCTGCTGGATCTACCATGTTGGTGATTGCAAGCAACATTGGCTGAAGGGGACCAAATTATCTTTCAATCCTGGCATACCTGCAATCAGCCAAACAAATTAATCCCCAGCAAGCACCATTATCCTCAATCCGTCTAGAACCTATCCTGATTGCCATCCTGTGTGATAACAGCTGTCTTGTGGACGTGGAGACTGTGGTTATGGAGGCAAGCAGCATCAGCCAGACCCTGATACTGGACCTCCTAATCCCCTGTTTGTGCCAGATACTGTTTGTTCCCAGGTCATTCTGTGGGGACATTTCTCTCACCATATCTGTTATTGTGGAGAAATTAAAAATCTTCTGAAGCGCAGATTTTGATAGGCCACCATGGAAAGGGATGTGAGTTTGTTGCCGCCTGCATGACCCGCACATAAAGTAAATCCCTACATCAACCCCCCAACGGACTTCTTGTCCTCTACCCATTCCCAGTCGCCCTTGGTCCAAAATTGCCTTTGACTTTGTTACAGAACTTCATGAGGTAACACCACTATTCTCACAATTGTTGACTGTTTTTCTAAAACTGTGCATTATTTGGCTTTCCTCAAGCTCCCTTCTGCCAGGGAGATGGCTGACTTCCTCATTCATCATGTCTTCAGACTTCATGGACTACCAGTGGATACAATGTTGGACAGAGGACCTTAATTCATGTCACATGTTTGGAAGTCATTCTGCCAGTCAATCGGAGCCACTGTCAGCTTCTCATTGGGCTTTCATCCCCAGACCAATGGGCAGGCTGAGTGTGCAAATCAAGACCTGGAGACAGCCCTGCGATATGTAGCTGAAGCCAGTCCCTCCTCCTGGAGTGAGCACCTAGAGGGTTGAGTATGCCCAATTCCCTTAGCTATTCTGCTTCTTGGTTGTCCCGTTTTGATGACTCCCTAGGGTACCAGCCTCGATTTTTTTCATGCCCAGGAGGAGGTTTCAGTGCCATCAGTTCAGCTACACATTTACAGATGTCGTAAGGTCTTGAAGATGGCTCAAGCGGCACTCCTTCGATCCCAAGAGCGTAGCTGTCGTATAGCAGATATTTACTGGACTCCTGAAATAATGTTTGGCTTTCTACCAAAAACATTCCCATCTGTACTGATTCCTTGCTATTTGGGCCCTTTAGAAATTCTACAAGTAAGGGGGTGAAATTGAAGCTCCCCAACTCCCTGAAGGTCCATTCCTCCTTCCATGTGTCACATCCAGTACTCTGTTCCCTCCTTCCAGACCCCTTTCTCTTAGCTGGGTGGTCATGGGGTGACCTGCCTACACTGGCGCCGGTTGGATGTGGCCATCGTGGCCGTGGGTTCCAGGACCTGGTTTACTGGGAGGGGTATGGCCCTTAGTAGTGTGCTTGGATCCCTCGCTCCTTCATCTTGGATGTCTCCCCGATCTAGGACCTCCCTCTGGAGATGTTTCAGTTGCCCAGTGGCCCCGTTGGGTAGGTGGGGGCTACAGTTTTCCCATCAACCAAGCTTCACACCTGCAACGCATCTAATCAGTGGTAGTATTTATTCTGTATTGGCTCTCCTATCATCACCAGATTATTGAGTCACCTTGCGGTAACACCATTAAGCTACTACTTAGTTTGCTATTACTTGTGAAAAAACTCTTTTTGCTCTGATCCTGTTTAATCATTCTTATTTATGCTGCCAGGAATCTTGACCTACCTGCCTGCTGCCTGCATGCTGCTGATCCCCGCCTGCCACAGCTCATCTAGTCCTCTGCTTCATTTTCTCAAATCTATTTACTTGCACCCAGCTCTGTATCCGTGCCTGGATCCTCCATCACCTCCTTATCCATAACACTTTTGACCATTAAGCAAAGAGGAAATGACTCAAAACGACATTGTGCGTAATATGCACAACAGAGGAGACCAGCCTTTGTTTGTTTCCCTTGGTAACCAGTGATTCCTTGTCAATTCAGCAAATGATGTCCATTGTTGTTTTTCCATTCCTGTTATTAAAATATTTAGAAAATTAATGAGGGGTATAGCTGCAATAGACATTCACTTTTTTTTCCTTTACTAATGGCGTTCTTCTGGTAAGTTAGAGCAAGAAACATGGGGCTGTGATGCCAAGATAAAGACAAAGTGTGTGTTTGGGAGAGGAATGCAGTGGGAAAAGTTTACCGTGAGTTAAGAGGACCCTTGGCAGCAGCTTTAAGAGTCATAGATAAAAGTGAGGAGGTAATGTGACTAGCCTGAGCAGGTGAGGAGCACTGAGATCAGCCTAGAGGAGAGATAATTACACAGAAGCACAGGGATTACTGTGATTCTAGATGAAGTGGAAAAGCCATGCAAAGCATATTATTATGATGAGAGGAAGTGGAACTAGATCTGTGTATAATTTATCCTCTGTGGCAACATTGGGGAGAGGAGGGTTGAGGAACTTATTTATCCCTGGAGGAGTTCAAGGTATTTAGGCCTAAATAACAACCAGGGAGACATCAAAGGACATCAACCCACAGAAAGAGCTCCAACCTTGCCAAGTGCTATAATTGCTGCAAGATCGGTAAACATATCTATTAAGCAGTGAGATCACTGATCCCACATGTCATTCCTCTGTATGACAAAAAACAAATACATATAATAACAAATATATATAAATATAAATATATGTATATAATGTATGTCATTTTGATCTTTTACTCTTGTCTCACAATTTTTAACAATCTAATTTACAAGCTATTGCATTTTTGTCTTCAGATGCCTGACTCCACAGCAGAGCATTAATTTCCCCTAACACATTTCTGCCAGCTGTGTTTTTGTCGGCATGTAATTAACCATAGTAGGTTATCAAATTAGTCTCAGAGGAGAGTATGCTTTTCATGCCCTGGCATTATGTAACACAAGACATATATAACAGAGCATGCAGAATTTCCACATGTCTACAAATGAGGTAATGATACATCCTTAATAGTGATGATTGTTTTTTGTTACCTCTTGGACACCTTAATTTACTCTCTCACAATCTGAAATATGTCATGTATTTATGTTCACTTTGTATTACAACACAAAGACTATAACAGAGAAAACCCCTCAAAAAACGAATAAAATGTAGATTGGGTTTAATACCTGAACTGAAAATGTTAAAGCTCAAATATGGTTAGCAAGACTTCACCTGAAGCCCTGAAGTTTCAGCTGCTTCTACCTCAGCCTGCTCTACAGCCTGTGTAAGGCATTTCTGAGCTTCTGAAGTGCAATAGTTGCATTGATGGATAACAATTTAGGGTGCCATTTATTTTTGATGGCTTAATGTATAATTTCAACCTCACCTGAAACGGTAATGCATTTGTTTCTTCTGCACGGTGCTCTGCATCAGCAGTTCCCGGCAAACAACACAAGCCAATAATGGAAATATTTTTATCAATAGCCTCCATTAACTCATTTTATTTTTAATATCAGTAATCTGACTGCAAGTCTACAGATAAACACAACCAATTTGCTGGGATATTACCAATACTTTATATTTTTTACAAACAAATTAAAAGGCTAAATCAGAAGTGGTTTCACAGTCTGCTGAGGTAGGAGGAGCAGCAAGACTCCTTTTTCCTGGGGACATTTTGAAACTTATAACTAACTTATAACTACAAAATAATATTTTACTAGGGAGGTAGAAAAAATATTCAATTTTAAAGTAAATAAATCATGTTTCTGCTGCTTTTGAAATTAACCTGTTGCCCATATTACTGAAGATTTCTTTCCACACCAAAGCTGTCTTTATGGCACAGTAGCTGTCTTTAATCTCATAATGTACAGATCATCGCAAAATTTGTTTCTCCTTTATAGTCTGTCAGGTTCTCTGCAATTTAATACGGTAAAGTTCAACTTTAAAGTTTAGAGCTGCACGGATGAGCTCTATATTTGCCTTTTTATTTTTCAGTTGTTTTTTTTTTTTTTAATGCTGATAATGTAAAGGATTAGGAAATTAATTTATTAATGATACATTTGGCTTTATTAGGTTTAACAGTGGTTAGGACATTTTGTTCAAATTATTGGTAGAGACATGCGCGTACCGTTAAAAAATAAATCTGCATCCTTGGACAACAACTACTTTGATCGGATGAGTCCGTTACACCGGATGCTTCCATTTGCATTATGTTGGGGCAAGTTGGATGTTTTGATCTGCTTCTCAGATCCGCTGCTTCTCCAAGATGCCATGCTTGCGCGTTGACCGTGCCTGTTTGCTGTCTGTAGAAAATGTTACATTTCTTAAGAAAACAAAAAGAGAACTTTTTTACACTGGTGTATTTTAGTTCATAGCTTGGCAGTAAAACACCAGCAGCTCGTGATGTTACATGAACTGTAGCATGTTTCTATAAATGTCAGGATGATTCATCCACAATCGTTGCTTCATGCTTGTTGATTTTGTCCTGCTACAGATGCTCCAAATAATATACAAAACATTTTGTTTTACTTAAAGAAGCACAAAGGAACTTTTCAAAGTTTTTGGCGCCCCAGGTCCCCCTTTGGCCCCCCTTTTGTCCACTTTTGATGGCTAAGCCTACTTTAACGACACCGGTTAAGAGTTACTCTTGTTTAGTCTTTCTTGTTTTGTTTTCCATTACAACATTCTTGATTGTTTTATTCTTCCCTCACATGATGTCAACTATAGCTGTCAGTTAGTTTCATCGTTGTTAATGTGTCACAGACATGATATAAAGTAATACGTAGTTGCTGCAAGAGACGTCAGGGACACGACTGCCAGAGCTACAAACACTTCTAAAGGTAATCAGTTTTCCTTCAAATTAAATTGGAACTGATATTTTACCATAGAAAATCTCTCGTGCTGCTTTACTATCAAATGTGTCGACATATTTGCTCTTCTGTTTCTTTTGAGAGTTGACATTTTGTCATGTTACAGATTCGTCATTGTGGTTGGGAGCAAGTTGTTCCGTCTTCTGAGGGGTTGTTCAAATGTGTCCATTTTTCCTCCTTTCCTGATGTGGATGTGAGTAATGACTGAATCTTTTCCCAGCTTATTCTGCCTTTTTTTCTCCCAAAACACCTTCCTCTCATTTTTATTAATCGATTAAGGAATCAATACATTTTGTCAGGTTCTTTACCTTGTGCATTTGTTTTTATTCAGTCATCGGCCCATTTTTGTTGACGAAAGCAAGTCATTGAGAAAAACTGACAAAAATGATTCATCATTGAAATTAACACTGCAGTATACGGGGCTTCAGAGTGAAATATGAAACAAGACAGGTGCAGTTATCACGCCTACAAATGAGTCATAAAAGATATTCTCTAACTTTGTCACTAATTAGATGACTGAGATGATCTTGAATGGCTACACACAGGAGGATTCCAGTCCTGAAGTTGTAAAAACTGCTCCAGAACATATTTGAGCTATTGTTTTCCATGACTAATGCCACTAGTAGGTCACTTAAGCTAAAAATAATGATCAGATAAAGTTGAGGTAATTTGAAAGCAGATTGTGGATTAGCTATGATCAGTGTTGAGGGATGTCAGGGAACCAGGGTGGTATTTGTGAGCTGATATACTTTACCCCTCAAGTCTTCCAGCTGAAACCGCTGATACCCTACCAGGTGGTGTAGTACAATATCACCTCCATCAAGGAAAGGAGTTGATTGATGGATGTTAAGAAAAGTAATTTTCCATTTACTGTGCTGCTCCACTGAGGGTCAGCCTGAAGAGTAAGGTAGTGTAGCACGAACTATAATAACATTTCCCACAAGGAAAACATCAGGGTTGAAAGTGAAACTGAAAGTGCTCAATGTCCTTAAGCAGGTAAGCCTGATTCAGAGATCGCAAGATTCCTTTAACTCTGGACCCTTCCTGTGGCAAAAACACTGCCCTGTGTCAAGCAATGGTCATCCCTTTTCAAAGTTTTACTCTGATCAGTAGTTGTTCTATTTTCACATTTCCTGTGTTGCTTCCCTTTGCCAGGTTTTCCCATTGTGTTTTTCAAGCTTCACGCTAAAAAAACATCATATCCTGCCCCAAGTTAGGGTAGAAAGAGGGTTTCACAGTTAACACAGCTTCATTCACAGCACTGGATCCCCCATCAGGAGAATATTTAATTAAATCAAACAATCAGTAATTTGACCTTCATTTAGGTTCATTTTGTTTTCTTTGCTTATGCTGTAATGGAATCTGTTGCAGTAAAAGAAGACATTAATATATCTAAATAATTATATAAACATACTCTTACACATTTGTAGCTCAGGCAGCCTTAGATATTTACAAGCTGAATATAAACTAGAGAAGTCAAGTGCTCGGATCAAAAACACAGCGTTTTTTTGTAGAGTTCGAGCAACTCTTACGCTCGGGGGCAGAATGTGCTATGCCTGGGAGTAAATCCACATAGTCAGTACTACTGGCATCCAGTCTGCAGTCGGTGGACATCATAGTTAACATATCTCAAAATAAAGTTGAGACATTTTTCTCTTTATTAGAAAAAGACCTCAAAGGGGCAATGAACCAAGTTCTCTTGAGCTGGCAGGAGATAACATACTGACAGCAGCTATCAGATTGATTTAAAATTGCGCAAAGCGCTGAGTTATTCATGATGGAATATAATGCTGACACTGACAAAAACAAAAAAATTAATATACTTTAATATATGTGCGGAGTATGAAATATATTGTGTTTATGAAACAGTATATTTCTTAATGTCAAAAGTAATGAGATCACATCAGTGATCAGAAATGGCTTTTTGCAAAACTTCTTCATCCAGTTTTTAGTATTATGCATTAAGAAAAGCTTGATGACATTGCAGTTTGCGAAATGTTTTGACTCCCTGAACGTGTCACTAAAGGGTTGAGTTCTTCATCCTAAACAGGATTTTTGAGGTGGATAAATGTGATTTCATTTTTCATCCCGTCTTGCTAAGGCAAGCTACCTGTCTTCCATTTGCTATGGTCTCTGCCAATAAAGACAGAAATTTGATATCTTAAGATAACATAAATGATATTACCCAGAAGCCATAACTGAGTCCTGTCATGGAGGAGACCGGGTGAGTGATTGCTTCTAGTTATGCAAGAGCTGATTTATCCCATTAGGCTTTAGTGTAGGCGCAGGCCCAGAGCTTTGTGCCACTGAGGCTCACTAGCAGTTATTGCCTGACATGAAATTTTTCTTCAAGCGTGAAATGTCAGAAAGTAGGATTGATGCCTCTACTCATTATTGCTTCTGCATTTTGGGATGAGAAAGGTAATATTAGCTGGGAAAAATATGAATTGCAAAGACAGACTCGGTGACAACTAAGACCTTAACTGTTTTTTGTTTTGTCGGGTTTTTTTTACTGAAAAAATGGAAAGATAAACCAAAACAACACTATTCAAAAGAGCATAGTGTGTGAACAAATATCAAATAGTTAACATTTTGTTAACGTAATCTTCATTTTTTTTTTAATACTCAAAAACAGACAGCATTGCTTAAATGCATAAGTGCTTTCATGATTACCACACACACACACACACACACACACACACACACACACACACACACACACACACACACACAAAATCCATCAGCTTGTGCATTCAACCGCTGCCACATAGTAAATTAATATAATGCAAATGGTATAAGGGTGCTTACTTGGATAACGTTTGGGAGCCTTCGGAAGTGTTACGACCACATTCTCATTTTGGATGTGATCCATTCTTAGATCTCTCAAAAAGCTTTTTTTTATTTGACAAAGTGAGACATCACTACTGCCAGAAAAGTGTTACGTTTCAAAATCTGTAACTGTTGCACTGAACATCGGGCTGGACTGCGGAAAATACAGTGTTGAACAATAATTATTATGTTCGAAACATTTATGGTAAAATGAATGAATCTGAAAAAACAGAGAGACTGGTGCTGGTTGACATTCAACCTTATCATATGTATTGGATACAAAAGTAAATAGCTTCTTTCTTGAATTCTGGATCGCGTCTACTGAAAAGGTTATTGTTTTTCTTTTATGCCTATTGTGCATCTTATTGCAGTGACAGCAGACATCTACCACAGACATCTTTAGCCCTAACAAATCATGCAGAAACAATTTGGACAGAGATAGTATTCCCAGAATGAGAACAAGTGTGACCCTTAGAGTTTGTTTGTTCAGACTGAAGTCGGTATATATATATATATATATGTATATATATATATATATTCCAGATAGTCCAGTTGTCCAGTTCTTCTTGTACAGTCTAGGCTTTTTTCCCCTCGGAATAACTGCTTGGTTGCTATTCTTCCCCGGCATTACCAGCGAGCAAGCAGCATGAAATCAAAAATAACAATTCATGTTTACAAAGATTTTCTTTATAGTTTGAAATAGCTTTAAAAGAGGATGTGTGCAAAAAAAAAATCCCCAAAAAACAAAACAAACAAACAAAAGGAAAAAACACACATTTGGAGCCCCGCTTTCACACCATCTCAAATTTATATTAGATTAGTGGTACAAAGGAACACTTCAACCTGAGTAGCTCACTTCTTTCCACCTCAGTGTGAGTAATAATACTGGAAGGTACAAACCATGGCATAATGCTAAACGGGTAAATCAACACTATATTAGAACTCTGCAGTACAGCTCCCTGGTTTGAGTTTTGAGAAATGAAAAAGTGCTCACGCAAGTGCTCAGTACTTGCAAACAAAATGGGACCAACCCCATTCAAATATTTCCCTCAACAACGGCAATCCCCAAAGAAAATACTCTCAAATCTCACCAACTGCACAGCAGATTGCTGGCTGGACTTCCTCCAACTACCTACACACACATGAGCATCTGCAACTCTATAACAAGGATATGGATGTGTAACAATGCATCTATAAAAAGTACAAAATACATAATGAACGCCATTCAACGTGTACTCATATGCAACTCATAAAGAAGGTCCATCAGCACCCGCCACTCCACCAAGGTAAAATTAGTCCAAGACACTGTGCTCCTCCATAACAAACGTATCCATTTAATTTTCTTAACAGCTGGCATTAGCACACACAAGGCAGCAGGAACCTTCAGCTCACTCACACAGCTCAGCAGGCTGCTCTCATCCCTGCCGGAAAAACTAACACAGAGCAGCAGCAGGTTTTGATTCTCATGGAAGGATTACTGTATACAGATTAAGACTGGAAGCCATCCATCCATCCATCTATGCATTTTCTGTTTTCATTACTACCTGCTCAGCGTTGGGGAGTATCTGGAGCCCACCGCTGCTATCATTCTGGCAGGGTGACACGGAGCCTCACACAGCTACATTTATTTTACAGCTTTCAACAGCGGTGATCAAACGTGAGGATTGTCCGGTGCAGTCCCCGCAATAATGTGACTTTTTTTTAAAGAGGTCTTTACCAGTTTTTGTTTTACCCTTTGAAATAAATGACAAAAACAACCATCCACTTTAAAAATGATTCATTTCCGACCCCCTTTCCTTGAGCTGACTCGGGGGCTGCTTCGGTTATCAGGTTGTCAGTGGAGCAGTTTTTCACAGGTACGAAACACACCTTTTAGCTTAAGTGTTATAACTGACTGAAAACAGTTTGGATAATACACGGACTAGTTCAGGTTCCCTGTCAGACGGGATGTAGTTCACACCAAAAGACCACAAAGACAGTGGAGGAGAAGCTGATTTCGCCACTGTTCCACTTTCCTGAGGTGTACAATATGAGTTAAAAACAAAAACAACAACAAAAAACTGGCATGAAGAAGAAAGCTTTGTTGTGGAAAGAAATCTCCAACAACTTGGTTTCAACTTGTACATTTCAAAAGCAGATTTTCTTTTTTGTGATTTTTCTTTTTCCTTTTTTCACAGAAAAATGTTCAGAGAGAGAGAGTGGGAGAAGACGCACCGAGGCACCCCAGTTTTGTGATCCTCGATGGTTCTGCTGTCAAACTGTTCCCGACTCAGCCTGAAAGTACTCTTGAAAACGGTCATCGTACAGCAGGGTTGCAACAGATCATGGACCGACGATGGTCAGCATTGAAACTAGGTGTGGATATATTTCAGACGGGTTTCGGGTCAGCGTCTCCAGTTGAAGCAGATATACATTGTTGCTTCAGTGTGAATCACTTATGTGATTTAATGACACTGACCTGTGATCCAAAAATACTAGCCTACAGTAGTCAACGTGATCAAATCATGATATATATATATATATATATATATATATATATATATATATATATATATATTGTGTTTATTTGTTGTTGTTTTTTTATTACAATGATAATGTCACTCTAAACATTTTGTAGAACGTGGTTGCTCTATCATCCAATCTGAAAGCCTTTTGTGTTAAGTAAACCAGTTTGGCTTAAACTTGTGTAATTGAATGGAAATGCTCCAAAACGCTCACAAAAACGGCTCACTATTCGGACAGAGCTCAGCTATGGCAATAAGAGGTTACTTTTACATATTTCAATGGTGCTGTCATCTCTCTCGCTGAGGCAGAAACAGTTGAGGGTCACACCGCTTTTAATGTTGTGGACAATTTTTAAATGAAAAAAAAAACAACAAAATCCTTGCGAAGGGTTTGGGATCTTATAGCATGTCCTAACAGCTCAGCAGTTAATATACAAGTTGTCTTGTTTATTTCACAGCATTCAATGAAACTGTTAAAGTTTTCTAACCTTCTCAAGGGTCGGAATGAACCACACAGAGACAGTAATCTTGTTTTAAGCCTTTGCAAAACGGGGGAAAGGCCGACACCGGCAAATGACACATGAATGTAATCGTCACAAATCCCCCTTTCCCCCTTGCAGCGGTTTCTTTTATTTACGGATGAACAAAGAGGTCACATGACATGTTATATGCAAATATCGACAGGTGAAGAAACAGACACACTATGGGCCCATTTGGCCCAGACATCCTGTGTATCTTAATCCGAGGTGTTCTGGTCTTTTCCCTTACAAATGACACCACATATAGACTTCAGAGAATGACGACTAAAGGCAATCATGTTATAATATATGCATAACTTTGACAGAAACGGTTGGAGTTTGAATTTGAAGGGTGTTGTTGGTCCTGCCATCCATTCAGTTTGTTTGTTTCTTTGTTGATTTTGTTAAAACTTTAATTAAACTTTGGAAATAACCTGATGAGTGTTGACAAAACAAACCCTTACATGGGGTTCTGACAGTGCTGAACCAGGATTAATTATCCAAACTCTTACAATGAAAGCTTGCAAGTATTTCCAGTAATAAAATGGTCCTAATTTGAAATTGCAATAACATGTAGCTACTATCACAAGCTAGATAATGTTTTGATATAATATAAATTCAACAAACAGAAGATATTCTACTAATTATTTTCTGATCTACACACTTTACACTGTTTCTGGTACATTTATGGTTGTTAAGACATTCTGACTAATAACAGGTATAATAGCTTATTCATGAATGTATGGAAGCTTTACATTCAGGACGATGCCCTGGACCTCCTAGACAATGAGAAATCTTTCAGGTTTTTCTCACCTATTTTAAAACTGAACCTATACACAGTACAGTTGTTCGGTCTTGCCAAAAACATACTGGCCCAGTGCAGGGTGAATACTAAAAATAAAATGATTTAGATCCCACATCAAAATGTTTCGGAGAAAAGAGGTAGCCTTAAAATATATATATATATATATATATATATATATATATATATATATATATATATATATATATATATATATATATATATATATATATATATATATTCTCCTGCTTCGGTGTCTGTTGATTTAATATTGGTAGTTGACTTGTACAGACCTACAACAACATATGTCTCTTTGTTTAATATTGATAGTCAGCTTGTACAGACCTACAACAACACGGCAGTGAACTGAAGGCCATTCCTGTGCAGTCCTTTTCAAACACTATTTATATACTTTTTGTACACATACAAAGTCACAATGACCTTTGTTCTTCTATAGAGACCCTACCTACACTATCATGTAAGGCAAATCACTTAAAATAGTAGTTTATTCTCACATCACTACTTGCCATTTGGGCCAACGCTAACAGCTATAAATCTACAGTTTAGTTTTCATTTAGTATAAGTCTGCTGCCGATGTCACACAAACTACTGTTGATAGATCTGAAGGAGACGAGGATAACAGGATAGCACTTTAACCATTTAAAACATGTTATCATTTAAAAATTAAACCTGAAATAAATAAATACTTCTAAAATAAATATACATCACATATGAGGCGATCAGTTTACAAACTGTCTAAACCGAAAATGTTTCCCTAATAGAAAAGAAAGTTCAACCTGTAATAATTAAGAATAGCATGCATAACCTTGTTTCTTTCAACAATGGAGCTGGTATGAGGCAACATGACAGAGCCGACCCCTGCGTTCCCTACTGCCCTTGGGTTCCCTACGGCCCCTGCGTTCCCTACAGCCCCTGCGTTCCCTACGACCCCTGCGTTCCCTACGGCCCCTGCGTTCCCCACGACCCCTGCGTTCCCTACGGCTCCTGAGTTCCCCACAACCCCTGCGTTCCCTACGACCCCTGCGTTCCCTACGACCCCTGCGTTCCCTACGGCTCCTGAGTTCCCCACGACCCCTGCGTTCCCCACGACCCCTGCGTTCCCTACGACCCCTGCGTTCCCTACGGCCCCTGCGTTCCCCACGACCCCTGCGTTCCCCAAGACCCCTGCGTTCCCCACGACTCCTGCGTTCCCTACGGCTCCTGAGTTCCCTACGACCCCTGCGTTCCCTACGATCCCTGCGTCCCTTACGGCCCCGGCGTTCCCTACTGCCCCTGCGTTCCCTACGACCCCTGCGTTCCCTACTGCCCCTGCGTTCCCTACGACCCCTGCATTTCCTGTTGAACCAGTTGTTTCTAAATGTCTGATTGCAGAATTGCTACTATCCTCGAATGGAGCACAATATGTTTTGAATTGCAGCTGAAATGTGGCCAACATTATAACCTAATTTATATATACTTATACTTATACTTATGCGTATTTTGTCTTACCGTCTTTTTTCTCTTACTGTGTCTTCTACTCACCATCTCTTCACCTGTAGTAGTGCTCTGATCTGACCTGTGATTGGTCAGATTTTGATTGTCAATCAGAGCAGCAATGCATGTGGTACCAAAGAGACAGATATAAATTAAAAAGAATTTTATAAAAAGGAGACGTTTCTTACACAAGGGAAGACCAACTCGCTCTGTACAGCTATACTGCACTCATTTTAACATTGCTCCTTTAAACACAGCAGTTAATAGATATTAACTAACATTTAAAACCAGCTCCTAGTGGTCAGTTGAGAAACTACCTCTTTATAGCATATTTTGTATTCATTTATTCTCTTATGACCATAAATTGTTTTTCATAAAGACCTGGTTTTCAAATACTTGGCTTTGTTCCAACATACCACTACAAATCAAGAAAAATGTGAAAAAAAGTTTAGCTCTGTAAATATTTTGCCAGAAATCAGACAGAATAACAAAGTCTTTAGTTGCTCTCTAAATATTCACCCTTTAGGCATATTCAAAAGTCTGGATCCTGCATATATATATATATCTATATATCTATATATATATCTATATATCTATATATATATATCTATATATATATATCTATATATATATATATCTATATATATATATATATATATCTATATATATATATATATATCTATATATATATATATATATATATATATATATATATATATATATCTATATATATATATATCTATATATATATATATATATATATATATCTATATATATATATATATATATATATATATATATATATATATAAGAAGATGCTGGATGTATATGTATATAATGTTTTTTTTTGTGAATACGTTATAACAACTATAACAACAGCGGATTTTAAAAAATAACATTACCTGTGGGCATGACATTGTTCAGACAGCGTTGGAGCGGCGTTGGAGCCACATGTTGTCTACAAATAAAAGACAACAAAGACAGATGGGAGGCGGAAGGAAACCCCAAGGGAAAGGCCTTATGTCTCAGTTTCACTGCAACAATGAAGCACATGTGCCCTGTAGTCTTGCAGTTGTTCACTCACACAATGTTCATCAGCTGACCAAAATACTACTTCACATCCTGCCTTAGAGCTATTGATGTTGAATTACAGGGCCTCACAGCATTTCAACGGATGAAGTGATTTCCTTGACAATCATCTGGAACCCAGCGACCTGGCATCTGGCAGTTGCATCATTCAAACAGGAGCAGGAAAGTGATGCTTCCATTTCTGCCAATCACATCATGTCTCTTCAAAGTGTTTTCCCCCCACCCCCCTCTTTCCCTCTATCCCTTTTTTAAAATTTCATAACACCTCTTTATCTATTGTTATTTATTAAAGTAACATTCTGGCAAAAGATTTTCACTCGGAAAGCACTCAGATGTGACCGAACAAAACCCCAAATGTCTTTAACAATTGTAATATCATCAAAGGTGCTTGTTTGGATTTGAAAATCTAATTTGCATTTGAAAGACATGCTTCTCTCTTTCCATTGTGTTCAGTAATGGTCAGGGCTGTTATTTTTTGAATTCTTCAATAGAAATTGTGTGGGCGGTCCTAAAAAGCAGGCAGCTGGGTTAAAGGGCCATAAAAGTTGCTTGGGTATTGAGAAAGCTAATGAAGAGAACTGTATGAATTGGAGGCGTTGGACTGCTGGAGTGTGCTTCAAATAAACACAGGCACCGGCCGGGGCTGCTGTCAATGGCCTTCCTGGGGGATGGGCCGTTTCCTCCAAGGCATTTTTAACGGTAATCAACGGTTGCTGCAAAACCTTTTCTTATGGGGATTAGATGTCAAAATGTTATTTTGGAGAATAGCCAGAGGGAAAAAAACTGTCAGAAATTTACAGATGAGAGCTAAATATATTATATCACTGGTAAAACAAACAACATCATTTTGATACTCTATTAATAATAAAACTTATAACATGACTAGAGTTTTGTCCCAAATCAAAATATACCGATTGACAATTTAACCCTAAAATCGACCTAATGCTTTAAATGACCCTATGCTGATAAATGCAAAGTTTTTTTGTTTTTTTATAAAGTACATCTTTATTTACAAATAATACAGTTAATCATTATGATTAAACAATATAACTTAATTTGAAACAATTAGCTCTACAATGTAAGAGTCACATGACAATCCAAACAGAAGTATCACCAATCAAATGGCCTCTGACTTTAATTTAAATAATGCTCAAGTATGATTGGTCTCGAGAAATGACATCACGAGTGAGAGTAAATACAAGGAAATGCCACATGCTAAAAATAGCAGCGTTCGGGAGGCCTCCTGAAATAGAGCTCCACTGTCTTGAAACAATACAAATGTGGGATGCCTTTGTGTTTGTCAGAGACCTCGAGCGTCATAAAACTAACCACAGATCATAGATGATCTTCTCACAGTTTTGGCCACTTAAAAAAGCCTCAGTGTGACCTAATGTGTGTAAAAGTGTATTTATATATGCATTAATGCGTCAGGATGACTGGGAACATAGGGAATATTGTATGAGTAGACTGACAGCATGTTTGTCATTGCAAAAACAAGCCTGTAAATATTTCCTACATTAGTAATCTTCCTTCAGGTTAACCTTTAAATGCGTAAGCAGAACACAGAGGAATGGACTGGCACAGTCTGTATAAGGTATATTCTTGACTAGCCTGGCTAAAGTGAGCCAGTTCTTGAAAATATATTAAAAACAAATAAAGAAACAAAAACATCTTGCTTAGCTGAGGGACATCAGTGTATTTTCTTACATAAACCTGCATTTTTATTTTGGATGAAACACAGTAGGAAAGGCCAGTCTTGGTTTTTAGTAGAATCCATCAAAGTTACTGACCTTGAGTGTTTTTGATAATTTGTCGGTCAGGTTAAAAACATCCCAAACCATTTTTTTTTCTTAAGTCTCACTCTGACTCTGCTGACTTGTAGTTGTTGCTTCGGGTGGTTTCACTGGAAAGGGTAATAGGATTATTCTTAAGACCCTTTCGTTGTGTTATCCCCTCCAAGTAAAGAGTCGCCCTGCAGGAGAAATGAAGCAGTTGGCAGCACAGAGTATATCAAAGAAGGCACATCACTGTATACTTCTGTTGTCGAGGAGAGTTTGAAAGTTGGGGACATCAGCAGAATGTCTTCAACCGAATTGAACTAGAGTAGAATGTGTGAACAGAGCTCTCTACACCTCTGATTGCCAATCACCATGTATGGAAACTGAATGGCATACATTTCATTTTTTATGGTCACTGAATCAGAAATAACAAACCAGGTGTCCACATTACAAGAAGTATTTATATAAATTAATTTACCTTGCCTATGATTTTAATTTCATTAGTGTTAAAGGGGGTATTTAAAAGAAAGGAGTCCACGCTTGAGAGCATGCAATCAATATCAGAGCAAACAATCAGATATGACACAATCTTATCACTTTGCCAGGACCTGCCTAACTATTAAAATATTTAACTCAGCGAGTGGTTTGCAGGTTACTGTTACATCATAGACCTAAAGACGAGTAGACCTGTCCAGTGTCCTCATCTTTATTTTCGCTCAAGTTCCTGTGAAAGATACATTTCATGGAGTCCAGAAGTGCAAGTGCAAGACTAATTAATTTTTGCTTTGTTTGCTTTGACATTAACAGCAATTTCAACCTGTGACAAAGTGACAACCTGTCCAGGATGTGCCAGTCCCCTTCGACAAGTTGCATTTTCATTACCCCTAGATACAACGTCAAAAAAGAAACCCTGTGATGGAAACAGATCTAATTAAAAAACACAAAAAAACTCCCAATTACGCAAAAATCTTTTCATGCTTTCACAAGGTCTTTTTAAAGGGGATTCAATATTTATGTAGTATATAATGGAAACGCCTTTTACACATTTCTACCTCTCTGGCAACGTGTGACATGTGACATAGTCAATCGGTCTAAAGTCATAAAAATCTAGTTTCCAGCTGTTTTCTTTTGCCTCAATAATACAATGTAGTTGTAATATAACACTAAAAAATCATATAAAATCATTATGCATTACATAAGGGTTTTAACCTCTGAATAACCATTTGACTGCTCATCTGCTTCATTCATCGTCTGACTAGTTTCTCAGCAGCAATTGCAATAACTTGTCAAAGACTAAAGATGTTTTTGTCCATCTTTTTCAACATTGAGATTTTTTTTTTGTTGTTGTTTTGAAGAGACGTCTCGCAGGAAGAGATACAGAGAGTTACGAGAATTATGCTCATTCACGAAACACAGTTCAATGGAAACATCGACCCCCTTCCTTCATCACAAATTCAGAGTTTCGATTTTCTTTTGCAAAAAAAATCTAATGGAAATTATATAAATAGATATAGAATAGTATAGGCATAGGATAATAATATATAGGAATGAAAAAAAAACTTAGATAGTGGATGGACGGCTTAACAACAACCTCTTCCCCCTTTTATTGTTTTTGTTATGTAATAATGTTTAAAACCCAAGTAGGAAGTCTATCTTCTTGCTGTTTGTCTTTGTTATGAAAGATTGAGATCTCATTTGGCATTAGATGCTGGATTTTTGCCCCAGTCTCTAAAAACACAAACAGAGAAATGGACTGACAGTGAGACCTGCAGTTTATCAAGTTTCAATGTGATGGAGGAAGGCTTCAAAGCCTAAAACGTTTTAAAGTGTCTATCTAGAAGAGCTGATGGGATTCAAAGTTGATGCCTGTGTAAGGATTATTTGAGACTTGTCTCCTGAAACTGATCCAATACTTAAAAGTGCATGATAAGAATGATATCAGATACAGTTAGTATTCTATCTGATGTGTTTTATAAATCTAGCTTACTTTGATGTATATCTAACATATTAATAAAGCACTGAAAACAGGTTATTGTTCCATATTTCATTTTTAGACGAAGCAGACAAAGGGAGGACCAGTAGGAAAGGCCAATTTTGGTTTTTAGTGCCATTTATAAAAGTGTGATACAGAAGTGGATGATAACTGATGGATCATGGGTAAAAAAAAAAAACGCACCTGGCCTCACTGTCTGGGCTAATAATGTGTTACCAAGTATTTTTGTCTTGCAAGCACACACAAATCAGTGATGTCAAAGCCATTAAAGAGTAATTGAAAACACCTGCTGGCATTAACAGCTTTTATGTCAGGACGTTTGCATGCTAAATAGGCTGCATCTGAGGCGATTTCAATACCTGTATTCATGCAAAATTCATACAACCAAATAAAGCAGAAAAAAAAAAACGCAGTGGATTTCAATTCCATTAGGCAGCCTGCTCAATAATCATCTTCATTTGCTAAGAAAACAAACTGGGGCCAGATGGCGAGGCTGATGAGACATCATCGATCTGGGCTCCATTTTGCATACTTGCTTAATTTTGAAAATGGAGGGGCTGGGCCTCTCAAGGGTGCGGAGCAAAACTCTGGGACAGATGTGACTCCCCCACCCTCCCCTCAGTGCTGAGCACCACACTCAACATGTGAGTGGCGTTAGAGCGCCAGAGTAGCCCTTGAAGTTTAAAACAGCTCCACTCGCAGGCCTATGTTCACTTTTAACTTCCGTCTAGTTCATTTCGTTTTACACCCGCATGGCCTGTCTGCGGAGTAGAGCTGCTCTTTAAGACATAATGTGAGTATTTTAAGAGTAACTTCATGGGCTTTGGGCTATTAACACATGCAAATAATGTTTTAATATTCTCAAGAATACATTTGTTAAGTCACATCTGCTTATTAAAGTAGCTCTCACTTCATACTGTAGGTGGAGAAGATTGATCTTTCATCTAATCTAATAGTGCTAGTATGCAAATAATATTTCACCTGCAGTCTATGGTCATGTTACGTCTAGGACCTTCAGCTCAGCATGATATTAGATAACTCAAATAGTTGAAACTCTTCTGCTACCCTTTGCATGGTGTTAAAAACCGAACACAACTTTAATTTCTAACAAAAAGCGTGTTTAATAATATTCATTACCTTGGCACTGTAATACTGCAGAATAGGTTTTTTAAGTAATTTTTTTTTTCCTTTTATCTCTCCGTAGATGGTGTAGATTTCTGAATAAAAAAGTGAGCAGCAATTTCATCTGGATTTGACCTGACTGACCCCTCTCCCCCCTCCCTCCCCCCCACCCACCCCTACTTAGGATGAGATATTAGACCCACATTCCTGCAAGAGAGGCATCTTATTAAAAACAACCCTTCATTACCATAAGACATAGCAAAGCAGTTGGCTTCCTAATCTTTGGGAGCTCTCGTTGAATATTTTACTATGACCTAAAATGTACAGAATGACTGAATGCAGCCCTTGGCTGACATAAAAAAAAAAAAAAAAAACGAAAAAAAAAATACTGGACTGGAAACTCGCTGTTGATTTTTAGCTGCTGTCGTGGCCAAATATCTATTTGTCTCTGTGAAATCTTGTTTAGTAGTGCTATGATTGTCCTTTATTGACAGGGACATGGTTGTTGCATATTGGAGGTTGTCAGTGAGAGAAGGAAAGCGGAAAAAAAAAAAAAAAAAAATCACAGATGATGCCAGGATCAGGATTACACACAGCATGCTAAATTTAACCCAAATAACACAGGAAAACATCATTTCCTTTGGAACCAGAACATAACCTCTTCACTGAGCGAATACTCAAAAATAAAATTGATCTTTTTATGACCAATTGACCAGGACCATGGGGGGAAACCTGAATCCATGCCAGGGTTTGACAAATGCAGGAAGGCAGTAAGAGATGCTGGGTGAATACCAATTGATATGAATTCAATGTGATGGCGAGTGCCATCTATAAAAGTTGGCAAGTGTGCCTTCAATTCCACTGGTAGTATGGGACTGACAGATTGAGCTGATTACGCTGCTGATTATGTTAGTAGGAAGAGAGACAAGCAGCAATGATAGCAGCAGAGGACACCGCTCCTGCTGAACGGGCTGGACAAGCGAGAGGATGTCTTTTGGTGTAGTTCAAATATATGTGCAAAGAATGTACAACCTTTAACAACAGTGTCACGGAAAGCTCCGCCCCTCTCTTGAGCATGATTGCCTCTTGAACACTTTTAATCATGTTCTTGTATTAAGTGTCTGCTTGTTTACTCAAAGCCCACACAATCTGAGGAATCAGCACAGAAAATCTAATGGCAACATTACTGATTTTGTTTTGCTTTCTTCTGCTTCTTTTATTTTGGAGTTTTTCTGGATTCTGTTGTTAAATAATCGTCTAGAGGAAATGTAGCATCTTTCCATCATGCATACACATCCTTGTCCACACAGACATGTGGAAGTGTCCCACCCAGCATGTTCATGCGGGCCCGAATTTAGATTAGAAGTAATATAATTGGGTACAGAGTGGACTAGGAGTTGAAATCGGCTAATGGTGAGGATCCCATATTGTTTCAACATTATGGGCCCCAGACAAAAAGCCTCAGATGGGGCCTCAAAGGGATGCAAGTGGACTAAATGGGCATGGATTAAAAAAGGGAAACATTAAATGAGTTCCAAATAGTTTTAGAAACACATACCCTACAGATGAAAGATATTCAGTTGGGCCCTGCCTGGAAGCCAGGGAGAGCACAAGGAGTCCGTATGTGGGAAAACAGAGGTCATTGTGGAAGCTGTAGACAAACCCGTGTGGGACCCACTTTGCAGCCCACTTTTAATTCATATGAGACCCACATATCAATGCTGGCTTGAGCACTGTGCCCAAGAGTTCTTCTAACCGTGCCAGAGACCAGCTGTGCCATGCTTGAACAAAACACTCACACCAGCCAAACAAACCAGGCTTTAGGTGGTCAGTCGTCCTAGGCAGGGTACAGATCGCTTGGTGTAATTGTAGCATTAGTTAAAAGGCTTGCATTCTGCCATTAACCCCCTCACCCTCTTCTTCCCCCAAAACATGATTTTTGTGCATCTTTACATTTCCTTCATGATCTGAATGGATGTGACTTTTCTTCAACAGGTTTTGTTCTGCGTTTCCAGGATTTTCAGCATGTTATGTGTAACCACTTCATATTGCACAGTAAAGAGCTCAGTTTGTGACACCAAAGTTAAATCACCAAATAAGGCCTTACGAGGAAAACATATTATTTCTTGACACTATCTGCATATTAGACAAAATAAATAATAATGATAAAAAACAACAAAAAAAACAATATAAGTGATGTATGTAATGTAATATGTTAAAAAATAATCAAGAACCAATGAACATAATTCTGTCTGTAGAAAATGGTTCATGATGAATTATTTTAGGTATAAATTAAAAAATGATGGCTTCTGACATGCTTTGATTTGGTCTGAGGTTACAAAAAAAAACTTAGTTTTCCATTTCATGGATAAAAAGTCCAATGAAGAGTGCAGTTTGACATTTTAATGTCTGCTATAAATCTGCAGTGAATCACTTGCTGAACACATGTTAGATGCAAGAAACAGAAAAGTCATCTGAGCAATGTTGGCCTACTTATCTGGGTTTTTTTTTTCTCATGATGGATTCAATCACTTACATCAGTAGTCTTTTGTGGTACTGTGCTCACTGTTGCAAGCAGTCGACCTTCCTCTGAGGGGATACAAAATTTTCCAGTGACAGATTTTTCTTGTTTGCAATATTTTCAGCCAGACTACCAGCTTTCATTATCTTTTCATCGCTTATATTACAATTTAAGCATAGACTGAGATAAGTAGCAAATCGATTATCCGCACATGCCTGCTTTAGCACATTGTTAAGTAGGTTTATTAAAAAATACACACTTATAAGTCTTAGATATTTTAGAGAACTTGAAGGGATTATTTAGTCAGGGTTTTCTAAATGAAATTTAGTTGTGTGAAATTGTTTGCTGGTGATGCCTTTAAGGGAGAACACCATTCAAAAGCATGCACTACGATGAGATGTTGTTTTCTTTAACAACTTTATCCCGAATGTATCCTGATCCTAATCTTTTCATTTAACAAAGCCCTCTACACTTGTTGCTCCAGCTTAATACATTAACATTAAAAGCAAATTGATTTACACAGCAACTGAGAAAACAGAACTCCCATGTCTAGACTTATAGCTGAAGGGGAACAAATAGAAAAAAAAAAAACAACAATAACTCTCATTTACACATTGTTATTCTCTACAGAGCACCATATGTATGCCAGCTATCATACAAGATGAGGACTGCTTTTAATTCATCTCTTTTTTCGGTGGTGATGTGGATTGCTGCTGCATCAGGGGTGAGCAATTGAAAAGCTATGGCTTTGACAGAGAACACAGAGTTTTTCCTGTTCTTCTTCTCACAGCATTAATGGCTGGAGCATTCCTATTACCTGCTCTGAGCCCTGAAGATGGGATTCCTGTGGAGCAGACTGGGAGCTGCTCTGCTGCACTGCATTGTGATGAGTTATCCACTGATATTTTCCTGCTCTCGCTCCTCTCAACTCTGCCAATTCTGCTTTTCTTCCACCTGTCTTCAACTATGGTATAGTTTCTCAATAGATCTAGTCCTTTTGTATTCCGTTTTTCATCTTATTCCAGAATTTATTTATTATTTTTGTATTATGTATATTTGTGCATGCTTCCACTACATCTGCTTTTTTCATGTTTCTATGAGCAAACTAGTGGAGTAGATGTCAGCGTGTTAGAGAAGAATCAAGGAGTTGTTTTTTTGTTTTTTTTATATTGAAATATCAGTTTCAGTTTCATTGAAAGGAATATTTGATTACTTTTGGGGAACTTTCATCCAGCTCTTGGCGTCTTGAACGTCCTAACCATCGGTAATGAATCCTTTCTAATATGACTGAATGAATTTAACCAGACATTTGTCGAAATTTTTTTTCCTGACCTTTTGCATGTTTTTCACATAAACTAAATCTAGGACTCACTATTCAGATTATATATGTACAAAACATTTATGCCACAGTCTACAGAATAAATCTTTACTTAGGTTTTTAGGTTGGCCCATGAAACTGAAACTAAACACAAAAATGTAATTTAAATGCAAGATTTTAGAGTAAGCAATACATTTCTGTCTATTGTAACTAACTTCCCCATTAAGTGTTCGGAGTGTTCTCTCTAAACGCAGATGCAAAATGTTTTAATTGTAAATTTATCATAGCCTTTTTGTCATCCACAGTTGCCCATTTAATCCAAGTAGTTAAGGAGCTCATTCTGAGTTGATATTTAGGTAAGGAAACATCTTTGACATGTCACAAAACATGATCAAATGATTACTTTTCTTTTTTTTTAATGCAAAGATTCAAAAGTTGAAGACAACCTAACCCGACCTATTGCCTTATTGCCTGTCTTATTTAAAAAAAAAAAAAAAGATCAAGTTAGATTGTTTCTGTTTAGAAATGAGCTTTTATAATGATGGATTAAGTGTTACATCAGCTGAATTTCAGAGGCAGACTTGCCGTCATGATGAAGCTAAAAGAAGCAGAGTATGATTAATCCTTACATTATATGTGCCACATGTGCCACATGTGCAATGACAAAACTGAAAAGTTTACTTTTGAATAAAGGGAAATAAAATGGCACCTCTTTGGTTCCTCCTGTCAGTTTTCTTTCCTTATTTTTAACTTCTGTCCTCATCCCTGTTTCTCTCTTTCTACTAATGCTTCTCTGTGTTGTCACTCACGTTGTGCTATCAGACACCATTGTTATCTAATCTCTCTTGGGAACCTTGTTTTTCTTCATATTCTCTTTACTTTCTTCTCTCCTTCGTCTCCTGCTTTCTCTCTCTTCCCCAGGAGCCTCTTGTCACTTTTTATGCTCCCATTGGTACATCTTGAAACATTATTCCAGAGGCATAATTGTATTATGGGCAGAGTTAGAACTAATGTAAACATGGGAGGATCCAAAATGAAGACATCCATTGTAGTAATTTAGTCACATGCATGTAGAAGGATCAATCTCCAATACTCTTCTTATTGAACCCTAGGAACGTAGTCAGTTAGAGGCATCCAAACTGTGCATTCAATGGTTATATACACCTGTTTGGCTGTTCCTTTACACTGATATCTATTCAGCCAGTTACATGGGTTCAGCTAAATGATAAAGTAAACATGACAACCTCCAGATGTTTAAATAAAGCATCATGTAGAGGATTTAAGAGACTTTGAGCTTGATATGGTGTTGTCTGTGTGAGATGGTCTGGTCTAACTATTGTTGCTAACTAACTAGGATGGAGCTCAGTGCTGTCCTGCCTTGGATGTTTATTGTCCAAATGTTAACAAAGAACAATTTTCAAAATAAAAGACTTTTCACAATGGTGGTGTTACACTTTCAGAACCTGCTGATGATTTTTATGTACAACCATATCCAGTGTTTACAGTTTGGAAAAGATAAAATATCCAGTAAGTGTCAGTTCTCCCCTTGTTGATACCAGAGGTCAGAGGAGAAGCTGATTTAAAATGATAGGAAGGCAACAGTACCTTAAAAAACTGCACTCTAACCAATTTATGTAGGAGACTATTTCTGAATGCCCAACATGTTGAAATTTGAAGTAGATGGACTACCTCAGCCAAAGATCACACCAGGTGCCACTCCTGTCAGCAAAGTACAAGAAACTGAAGCTGCGGTACCTATAAGCTCACAAAAATTGGACAAGAGAAGATTATGAAAACATTTTGCCTGGTCTGATAGACCCTGATTTCCGAAACCACAAGTCAGATAGCAAGGTCAGCATTAGGCATAAACAACATGGACACATTGATCCATCCTGCCTTGTAGCACAGATTCGGGCTGGTGACGGTGGTGTTCCAGTTGAGCAGTATTTGAACTTCACAGTATACTTGAGTGTTGTTAATGATCATGTCTATCGCTTTATAGCCACAGTGTACACATCTTCTGATGGCTTCTAGCAGGTCAATGCACTGTATCTCAAACTGGTTTCTTGAACATGAGCTCACCATACTAAAAATGACCTGGAAAGGTCGTTTTTCTTCCACTAGAGGAGTTTTTACCTGCCGCTGTTTATGTAATAATTGCTCGGGGGTCATGTTCTGGGTCTCTGGAAAGCGCCTAGAGACAACTTGTGTTGTAATAGACGCTATATAAATAAAATTGAATTGAATTGAATTGAAAGTCACCAAATCTCAGTCCAATTGAAAATCTCTGGCAGAATTACATCATGGATGTGAAGCCAGCAAATCTGGAGCAACTGTGCGATGCTGTCTGAGATAATGTTTCCAAAACCACGTTGAAGTTATTCCACCAAAAAAAGAGGTAGTTCCAATAATAAAGGGGATACCAATACAATACAAGCAATGCGTACCTAATAAAATGGTTGGTGAGTGCAAATGTGTTTTGTATGTGTCCTTGGGTGTGCTTGAGTGATTTTAAAATGTATTTCATACTTGAAAGCAAAGATGATGTCCATAATCCCCAGAGAGCCCCGTGCCGTTCCTCCAGACTCATGGCCCTTCTACTTTCAAATACATCTTAAGGGAGGTTCTGGCATGGGACCCTCTTTTGCTGGGGGGTTGACACGGACCAATATCCTCCCCATCTGTGTCTGCACAAAGTCTGGGTCTCCCAAGGCAGAACTAGCTGCCTGACAGCTCATCCATTCAACCTGGCCCCACTAGGCTTTGCCCCAGTGCTCACTACTTTAACTGGGTCTCCGTAACAAACCGCTTCACTGTGTTGAGTGTAGAGAACAAAACGGCGTGGATCCGAAACCGGCCAGCGCGTATGGTGGTCTCGTCTCAAGGGTTTAAAAGTGGTTGAAATGGAGGGATTGGAGGAGGAAGGGCCCCGGCAGTGAGAGGAGGAAAACAAAGTAAGGCAGAATGAAGAGACATGTTACAGTCAATAAGTAGCCTAATACAGCAATGGTCGGCAGACTAGGCATTTCTCTTCTTGTTCCCATGTGGTTAGCACAGCGAGCAATTTTTCAAGTTAAAAGAAGGATTTGGGTTAGATGTGGAAGCCCATGAGAGTCGGCGTGGCATTTGCACTACACAGTTGGTGCTAGCTGAAAAAGATAAAAAGGAATACTCAAGAGCAAATAATAATTTGTCAGTGTTACAGACAGCGAGAACACAACAAAATAAAACAAACAAACAAACAAAAACAACCTGAAACATCTACAATTTGAGTGAAAAATAACTGTCAGCGAGAAATGTCAAAGTAACAATTGAAAACACCCTCAATGTGAAGATTATGGGCGTTAGCCACTCCTTTAATAACGTAGACCTAGATACAGAGGAGCTCAACCAAAATAGCTCTGTGTTCCGCCCCGCTTATTCCCTCATGTCTGAGCCGGTGCACCATTGCTCACTAACCTCCTCCACACGCTGATGGTGGCCAGCTTCCACTACAGATGGAGGAAAATTGGATGGAGAGACAAAGAAATAGAAATAGGACAAGCTAGGCCTGAAGCAAATGAAAAAGAAGTGAAAATCAGTTTTATCATCCAATTATTATTTTGGCCTGACCCCTGTGCACTCGATATTATGACTTTCAGTAACAGATTTGAAAGTGTTTTCACTGTATCCTCGTTGATGTTAGTACATGAACTCAGGGGCTGACATGCATCCGCGCTGCTTGTATGTGTTCATTGTTTAATCATTCAGAATCTGGAAACGTGCACCCATACGTGCCAGTTTGCATCAAATTAAATCGACAGCCACGGCCCATATAGGCAATTGTTCACCATCTGGGAGGTAAAAGGCTCGAATCCCCATGTCCTTGGACAATCCACTGAACAGTATATTGCCCATAGTTTATGCTTTATCAGTAAAAACACTAAATGAATAGCACTGTGTGATTGTGAAGTGTTTTGTAAAGTCAAATCAAAAGAACTTGAAAAGAAAAAGAAGGGGAAAAAAATAACACAAAACCAGTGAACTGGCAGAATTAACCGTGCTGAGGAATTGTTCGGCTGTCCTTGGCTACTCTTTGAGAGAATACTAATTCTGTCTGAATATTCATACTAGGTTGATTGATACTTCTAAATTGCCAGTAGGTGTGAGTGTGAGCGTGCACGGTTGTTGGTCTCTGTATGTGGTCCTGTGATGGACTGGCGACCTGTCCAGGGTGGACATGACCTGCTAAGGACTCAAATGTGGATGGATGGATGGATGGATGGATGGATGGATGGATGGATGGATGGATGGATGGATGGATGGACTACGTCACACATGGAGCCTGCAAGACGTGTTAGTTTGGCTTATTTTAATCTCTAGATGCAAGTAGTCATTTAGGAGAAATGTAGGGTAACATTCATTATACTGTCAAAAAATAAAGATTAAGAAAAAAAAAAAGAAAAGAAAACGTCTGGGCAAGTGCTGGCACAGCTTAACAAGTCCTGTAGGAATTAAGTGTACAGATATAACTAATGCAGTATGAGTCAATGGTGGGCATAAGAATGTAAACTGATGCAATGTTGTCCAACTTTATATCCTTTAAGTGACAATACACAGAATATTTATGCATATCCTGCTCTTATGAGATGGGTGCAGCCATGCAGTCTGGAAAAGTCTTTTATTTGTTGGCCACTACATCCCTGAAAAAGGTAATGACTGTTTAGCATATTTATGTTCAGAAAAGTCATTTACTACATACTTATGCATATTCTTGTTTTTTCCTGGCAGAGTCTTGTGTTGCGTGCTTTAACTAGAGCGTTACATTTGTGAGGCCAGAGTTAAAAAAAACACAACCAAAAAACAACATCAACACTGGACAGAACATGAGAAGACCACCTAAAACAGTCAGCAAAATCTGACTAAAAGGGAAACAGAGAACTCTATATATGAATAAGAACAACAATAAAACCAAAAACACAGCAACAATTTCAACTAAATATGCTTGTTACACTGTATTTATGGGCGCTGCCTATTTTTCAGATAAACTGACAGCCATGCCCACTGGCCAAAAGCAAAATGATCTGTAGCATCTGTAACGACTCAGCTGTTTCTCATTCCTTGCATTCAATCAAGACAGCGAGGGAGAGAGATGTTCGTTGGAGTTCATCGTGTTCTCTGGCCTGCGAGGAACGCTTACACCTTCACAAATTCAGCAATGAAAACTGTTGCAGTTATGTCTTATGCTTACAACAGTGTATGGGCGATGATAAATAATTTTAGGGTTGCAATTGACTGCGGTGTAGCTCAACGTGTCAGGCTGTAACGCATGATTATTGTCATGAATTTGCCGTAAAAATAATAATAATTCCACCCTCTCAAAATTTTGTCAAAACATCTCACTGAACAAAGGTAATGAATTACTACACTACAATTAAGTGTAGTTTTTTACGTGACAAATGGCATTATAAACTTTGATGATTATTTTAAAAGTATTTAAGATGCATTCTTTGACAGTTGTGCAATATTTCAAGAGTGCCATTCTTTTATGATGTCGAAAGCTTGTTTAGAAAAGTAACTAAAGCTGTCACATAAATGAAGAAAAATTAAGAGTAGGATGCATCGGAGCTGAAAGAATTATTGCAAAGCACAGGTAATTCAGATTTTTTAAAATGATTTACTTAACTCTTGAGTAATTAATTCAATTTCCTTGTTAGAGCCTGTCAATGTGGTTTCTCCAAGTTCTCCAGATACAGACACTAAAAAGCTTAGTTTTTCAAATCCTACTTCAGGGGGTGATTTTATGCCTCCTACTCTTCTCCGGCTAGCAGCTGCCACTGATGTAACAGTATATCACTCCCTTTTTTGCTAAATGTGCAGACAGCAGGCATGTCTGTGGAATAGCAGAGGTCACTGATCTTTAGCTGCATGTACCATTTGTGAACCATACTGACCTGTTTGTCGGCCTCTGTTTTCCTCTGTTTCCTCTGGACACTACAGTGGCGGCCAACGATGACCTCTGCAGCATGTCACACACCTGAGCTGCTCTCAGATAACAGACAATTTATGCGAGAAGCTGAACTAATAGACTGAACACAAAAGCTCCCTTCTATCCCCGTTAACCCGTCATGCTTTTTGACAAAAAAAAAAAAAAAAAAAAATCGGAGAAAATATCACATTCTCTGTTCCAAATCTATACTTCTCATGTATTGTCTTCATTAGAAGCTGGCACTTTAATTCAATAGATATGGAAATTATTGCAAAATGAATGGTGAGCTCAATTCCTCTTGGACGTAATTCCTTTTACCTTCAGACGTCTGAGGTATTAAAAGAAAAGCATGTTCACAGTGCATTCAGGACAGAAATGATGTCCATCACCCCACTAATAACTGAAGTAAACTACAGCTGGCATGTTGCAGTTGTCTGGATCCGTCAGTCAAGTTGCAATTTGCAACTAGGTTTCCACTTTGTCTGTCTGAGTTGTAAGGTGTAATGAAAAAGAAGATCTTTTGATTGAGAGGCCTTTAGAAATTAATTTTTGAATATGATTCAGGAATATATGAAAAAAAAAAAATAGACTTGGCCAATTGTTATTGTAGTGTGAACCAAAGGTCAAGTTCTTCGTATCTGCTCACATTTTTGTTGAATAAGTCTCAATCTGAACAAAAGGTTTCAGGGCTCATCTCAGGGTTGCAGTTGATACATTGGAGTTAAATTAAAGATTGCACAAAAATCAGGTATTAACTTTAGTCATGATGGTTTACACGGGTTATAATTCAAAGCTTAATTTGAATCTCCTTAACAACATCTTTGACATAAAGGCTGCAGATATTTTCAGTTAAATTAATTTAATATGCATTAAACTTGCCTATGCCTTTGTCTTAATGACCTGCTAATTAAGATGGTCAATTTAGTTTTGAAAAGTTTTTGCATTACCTGAACTTTAACTGAAAGATCTTTGCTGTAAGACGACATTTACTCGTCCATCTCTATTGCAAGTTACTCTAAGATACTTCCTTTGCTTTGATGAAGTGGGATATGTTACATCTGCTGGGTTGTGGAGACATCGCGTACAGATGCAGGTGAATCGTTTGGCTCAGTAAAAATATACTAAATAATTGTGGCAGTTTTCTATCAAGACTGACTGTTTGCCACGTGCGAAACTTGCAGGGATTAACGCTTCTGACCTCAATTTACAAGCTGGACAAATAAAACTAAAGGAAAGTGCTTCAGTTAAAAGTGACAACTAGACCTTTGCTCCTTTACATATTATTTAAATTAATTTTAGCAGACACTTTATAGTAAAACAATTTTATTTCTACTTTTGTCGTAAGCATAGCAAGTTGTTGAAAAAAGAATTAGTTTCCAGATAAAAATGTATAAAACTGCTTGTATGCCACAGGCTGTTTGGTACTGTAGCCTGGAGAGGCAACACTGTCATCATCGTTTGATAATCTATTGTGGCGCTTATTCAGTGGCAGCACAACAAAGAGCCAGTGAATCTTCAACAGTAAAGAGAGGCTTTTATAAAAAAAAACACAAATAAAAACAAACTGGGTAAGTAGGCGGGTGTAGACAGTCAGAAGAACAGGCTACCAGGTAAACAATAGCCCTGTTGACGGAGTTTACCTGTCACCTCCCTTTGGAGGCATCTAAGAAAAAAAAAGCAAAATGTTTAGAATAATCCACGGCCATGAAAAACCCTGAATCCTCACACCACAGTCATAAACACCGGTTTTTAAAATGACTGCTCAAGCACTCATGGATGTGCACTACCTAGAGAATATGACCTCAGGACAATCAGCCTCTGTGACATCGTGGAGAGCTGGCGCTGTCTCGTTAGTGGAACGCTGCTCATACGTCAGAAAACATGGAAAAGAATAATATAACTACTTGAGATTTTAAAAATCAGAGCTACATCACTAGAGAACAATGGCTTTACCAGCTTTGTAAATAACAGAACTATAATGTTTTCCTCGACTGGTGCCTTTCGTGATTTTCCGCCTCTGTTCCTGTTTTATTCTCCTTTGCTAAGCTTGCATCCTTTACATGCCCAAACGCCCTTGTGTTCTCCCCGTAGCCTTATTCACCTGACTTTCTGCACCTGCCTACTTACCCATTTCTAGTATCAGCCTTATTACTGCTTGGCGTCTCACTAGCTCTCTGTCTGAGATTGTCTTTGTTTATCATGTTGCCTTTATTATGTCATAGCACTGGCACCATGCTGTTTCCTTCTTGTTCCTACGTCCTCGTGCGTTGCCTTCCTGTTTACTTGTTAGTCACTGTCATTTTCAGCATCACGAAGTCTCATCTTTGTGCCCAGCTGGCAAACTTGTAATTATTTTGTCTTCAAATATATTTAAGTGTATTATACGCATAATCACCAGCTGAATGGAGTTCACTGGTCACAGTTAGTATCTAGAAGGAAATAAGGTTCTACTTTTCTTTGTCTCTACTTTTGTATTAGCTGAGAGGAGGCTGAAATGGATGATGGGAAACAAAAGATAACACTTTCTTTAACAGAAGGTTTATATGTAGCAAAAATCAGATATGGCATTTCTGTATGTAAAGAGATCATTTAATAGTTTACAATTTAGTAGCCACTGCCTTTGATCCCGACATTACACTTCACGATTTTGCAAGTTTGCAGGCACATTAGGACAGTCATAAGAAAATCTTGCACACTTGTGTTTGAGTTGGGATGCTCTCTCTTGATATTATGACAAAATCAAACAAGTTTATAGCCATGATGTTCTATGATGCCGTTTTCGACAGCAAGCAATAACACAATTACAGTTTTTAAGCATACTCGTTTCTGCCTGTCACTCCAGTTCCAAGTTACTTGGACTAGTTTTTGTCGATAGTTGGGACGAGAGACCTCTGCTGGTACATGACTCTTCCTAAAAGTAAGTACAGTTCCTTCAACTGAAACTGGCAGTTTAACACAAAATAAAGCCTTGTGTGCTGGTTAAACAACAAATTGTCTCAAGTGGCGTTTTTAGATTAGACCCCGTTATTATCCCTGGATAAAGAGTACATATTTAATGCGTGCTGGGCAATGTAGGAGCAAGGTGTGTCATTTGGAGAGAAGACGACTCGGGAGGATAAGGAGCTCGCTGACATCTTTGTCTTGTCATCAACAAATCCCTCCCACGGCCCGCCACCCCACGTCGCTTCTGTTTCCATTAGTCCTGACCCGTGATTAAGTGTACCCTCAGAGGGTAGTTATTGGCAGGGCCAACTCGACACACCACACCTTCTCAGTTAATGTAAAAATGACAGATGACACGCTAGATTTCAGCATTAAACGCTGTGTATCCACCAGTGTAAAAGGGGCTAAAAACCCAAGCATTCATTTTTCATACCTGCTCTCTTGTTCAGTAGTTGGGAACATGATTGAGCCAGGAGATGGGCAGTGCAAATTTAGCCAACATTTGAAATGACCAAGAAACAGAAGGACAGAAGTGCCACAGCAGCATGCAACTATTAAAAAAAGGGGGTTTCTCTGAGGAACACTGAGAAATGGTGAGATCACAAATATTCATACAAAAATGTGTGCATCCTCTTTACCTGACAGGCTTTTTGATACAGCATCTTTGTGTTCAACATCAAACAAATATAAACAAGATGAACTTGGTGTAATGTCTAAATTGTAACGGCCTAGGTATTCTATATAACAGTGATTTAAAGTGATAACTTTAGTCCAGGTGAAGGTTTTTCAGTGACAAAGTTGGTATGATTGAAAATCATCAATAAAAATGACCATAGGAAGCAGAGGCTCAATTCTGGAGGTCTTATGGGTCCAAATGTCAAACCAAAAGCTGGAAAGGGTTGTATTGTATTACCCCGAACCAAACCAAACTCTTCTTTCATTTCAAAACTTGATAAGGATGACCTTGAAGCACCCAGTTAAGTGAACCTATGAATACAGAACAAGATTATAAATGTCTTCACCCTGGGGTTTACGCAAAGATCCATTTCCAGTTACCTAAAATTGTGTGTGCATGCAGAGAAAAAGCTCAATCTCACAGAGCAGACACATATTGAAAAATACTTGTGTGCATGTGGGGCTGTATTTGTAACTAAAGAAGAAATCCTACTTGGGTATGGCAGCGAATACTGACATAGAGAATTCAGGGGGGCACGATGATTGCAAGAGCCAGATGGCATCAATGAGTAAGTGCTAATTGATACAACATTGTCACTCAATGGCTATGCCATCAAACCTATTTGGATTAAACCCAAGACACTGATGTCTGGCAGGAATCTGATGTCTTGATGACAGGATCCTGATTCCCTCCCTCCCACGCAGGTTCTGCGCCGATGCTTGGGCAAATAAAATTGAAAATAAAGTATAAATTGCAACTAAATGGGCCACAGATTTACAGAGTACTAGGATATACAACTAGTGGAACAAATGTAGAGTTCTGTTTTTTAGCCTCCGAAAAGCAAAAGGTTAATTCTTTCAATAGCACAAAATTTTCCAGTTCGCTGAAAAGCTTAACTGTAAAGTTTTCCTTTTCTGTGAAGCTTTTGCAGGATGCACTGCACCAGTTGGACCACTGTTCGAATGAGATGTGGTTCCTTGTCGCAGCATGA
This sequence comes from Xenentodon cancila, assembly GCA_014839995.1. Taxonomy (NCBI): domain Eukaryota; kingdom Metazoa; phylum Chordata; class Actinopteri; order Beloniformes; family Belonidae; genus Xenentodon; species Xenentodon cancila. The sequence goes on from CM026197.1 coordinate 11,193,992, forward strand.
GCACAGTTAAAATGTTAATTTCAACTGAGACATAGTTGGAAATAGCAGCGCTTGAAGAATATCTTTTGTGCTCCTCCACAAATAAATGTCAGGAAGGAGCCATTTGTGAACAAGTGCTCTGGTACAGTCATAGGAAATTAAAACATTGCCTCAGAGCCAGGAGATTAGTAGGAAGTCCTGTTTGAAGCTTCTCTCTTAAGCAGGAGAACATTGTCTGTTATACAAGGAGCTGAATAAATATTAAGACACTAACACATTAAAAAAGCACATTCAAATGCCATAGATGTAATACAAAAAAGGCAGATTTTTCTTTTCTTTTTTTACTTAAGAAAGACCACAAAGGAGTTGTAACTAAATATAATTTTACATTTCTGAAATACCAGTGCCTTTTGCCTGTACTTAGCTAGATAAGCTCCAGCAGACCCCCATGACCATGGATGGATGGATGGATGGATGGATGGATGGATGGATGGATGGATGGATGGATGGATGGATGGATGGATGGATGGATGGATGGATGGATGGATGGATGGATGGATGGATGGATGGAAGAGAATCTAACACAGCCAACTGAACATGATGAAAACCAAGGCACAGGGTAGGTATTAGAATTAAGGTTTTAGGTTTCAACAGCCCAATATGTTAGGAATACATACTGAAAATAAACTCATACATGGATGTTGTGCCATTTCATCCATGGAACAGGACACATACCCCATGTATGGGGGGGGCAATAAGGTCTTGTTCTTCCAAAGGATATAGCAGAAAGACTATAGTCAGCTGATGTTAAATTTGATTGCAGAGTGCTGGTTGCTCTGGTTCCTTCCATTTGTCATTGTTTTGCTTATCTTTAACATTTCTTTATCTTCATTATCTTCAATCAATATCTTCAATCATTAAAATTATGTGAAATCTTTTTGTAGTGACATGTCACACCCATTGCAAAATACAGTAAGTTAGTTGAAAGTTAAAGACTGCACACAACTGCAAAACCATGTAGTGTTTAGTTTATATTGTATCCAACATTTGTCAGGCGAATACAGTGGAAGGATTCAACACACTGGCAGCTGACAGTCAACAACCTGTGGAGCTACATATCATTGAAAACTGCACATATTCTATACTTAAAAACATATGTAGACATAAAGCGTGTCTGCTTTTTTTGTGACAAAAGGGCTGAACTCCTTCTGTATTTTATGCCCAAACCCTATCCAGGTATTTCAATAGATTATCAAACATATTTCAAGTGTCTTCAGTTTGAAAAAGGCAGGAACCATGCCAGAAACATGAATCAGTAGAGGTTCAAGTAAAAACAGAAAAGTAGAGGCGAAGAGGGGGCTTGGGTTAGATTCATCTGTCAGCCTGGCTTTCTACGAAAAAGCTTGTTTGTTGGATATTTTGTGTATGCATTTAAAAATATTAAAAATTATAAGATGTATAATGTCAAGTTAAATTGTGCTTACAATTAAGTATTACTTATTTCCAGGGCGTTCAATTAAATTAGAAATTTTATTTGAAAAAAAAAAAAAAACTTTTTCCATACATTTTCTTTCTTTTTACATCATCTGTACCTCCTTCTTCCTATTCAGGGTTGTGGGGGTCTGCTGGAGCGTATGCCAGTTGTCATTGGGAAAAGAGAGGATGCATCGTCCGTCAGTCCATCTCAGGGCCACATATCAACAAAGACACACACTCACTACTACGGTTCATTTGAAATCACCATTTACCCAGCTTGAAGGTTTTTGTAATATGTGAGGAAACCAGAGGAGGTAGGAAGTATTAGACAAGTATAAGACAACCATAAGAATGTAGGCCATATTTTAGTAAAACACCAAACAAAGAATAAACCTTACCTTTAGTTTTAAACTAAAATCTTGTTATGAGTAGAAAATTACAACATGTCATACAATTAAATGGGCAATGATATGCTGAAATTCTAACTCAACAGTTTTATTCTTTTAAATAAACATGTATATTCAGCATTATAGTACTTTCTTCACCTTTATGTTTAATACTTAAGTGAGCATTATATCACTTTCTTCTTAGCCAATCCAAGGCATTGACAGGAGATCAATATGACACAGTGTTCTCCTCTCGTGGTGTTTGGAGTTCATGTCAGGGTGGAGTGATGAATGGCAGAACAACAGGCTCAGCAGTGGAGAAAAATGAGCTGGACAAGAAACAGGAGGTCATCCAGGTTAATGATTTTGGCCTTGATTATTTGCAGGTACGAACAATCTGAGGGTAATCATTTAGAAGCAGAGCTTGAATGACAGGAGACGAAAAATGACTCTGATCAAATTGGAAACGTTTATGAGCTCCACAAAACCTTTGCTGAGGCAGGAAAACATGATGAACCCAGGGCAAACAAGGCTGCTGTCAACACTACTTTGTGTTTGTCAGAACAAATACTGGCTTTCTGGACAAATACCCTGGATTGTCAATCATTGTTTCATATAGTACGGACATTTGTCAGCGATAATGTCAGACATAAATTATTTCTAGAGTTGAGAAGTACACGGTACTGAAAGTGAATAAAACAAAATGAAAATATAATTTTTTGCAAATATAACAATTGAACTTCAGATCACATTAAGCTGCAGGTCAAGGAATCAGGTCAAGGAATGCTGCCGACTATTCAGTAAAATATGTTAAAATTAAAAAAAAAAAAAAAAAGTCTGCAAAGGCACACAAAGAATATGGTCAAATAGACAAGATAAAGTACCTTCTTTAGTGTCTTTCTTAGCATTTTTCCTTGATTTCTTAGGAACACATGATGAGTTTAAGGATAGAGGGGAGGAGAAATTCAGAAGGACTGAAAAGACAATGATCAGCTCTCTCCCATCTAAGCCAAATGCAGAAGTATTGTATGATTGTCAAGAGATTTTGCTTTTTTTGTATGTTTCTTGAAATTATCTCTATGTTATATATGTTTTCAAGAACACAGCCTTTCCAGGGATGTCCATGTATTTTTTTGAAAGATCAATGTAAAACCACATTCAAATTCATAGAAAGAAACGTTACAGTTAATATAAGAACAGCATTTCTTTCTTTTAAATTTCATTTTCTTTTCTTTCTTTTTTTTAGGTTCTATAATTAGCTTTTTCTATGTTGTCCCACAATGTTTTAGTAAAAGACCACATATATTTAGCTAAGTCACCTGTAGGACCAAAGCAGATGAACCAAGACTCTAAAGAGAGGAAGTACACTATATGGCCAAAAGTTTTTGCTCACTTGCCTTGACTGGCATATGAATTAGGTGACATCCCATTCCTAATCCATAGGGTTCAATATGACGTCAGTCCACCCCTTGCTGCTATAACAGCTATAACTCTTCTGGGAAGGCTGTCCACAAGGTTTAGGAGTGTGTGTATGGGAATGTTTGACCATTCTTTCTTAAGCACATTTGTGAGGTCACACTGATGTTGGATGAGAAGGTCTGGTTTTCAGTCTCCGATCTAATTCATCCCAAAGCTGTTCTATCAGGTTGAGGTCAGGACTCTGTGCAGGCCAGTCAAGTTCATCCACACCAGACTCTATTATCCATGTCTTTATGGACCTGGTCATGTTGGAAGAGAAAGGGGCCAGCTCCAAACTGTTCCCACAAGTTGGGAACAAGTCTTGGTATGCTGAAGCATTCAGGGTTCCTTTCACTGAAACTAAGGGGCCAAGCTCAGCTCCTGAAAAACAACTGCACACCATAACCCCCCTCCACCAAACTTTACACCTGACACAATGCATTCAGACAAGTACTGTTCTCCTGGCAACCGCCAAACCCAGACTTCAGACGTCTATCAGATTGCCAGATGGAGAAGTGTGATTCACCAATCCAGAGATGCAATGTTTTGCATTGCCCTTGGTGACTTATGGCTTGGATGCAGCTGCTCGGAAATGGAAAACCATTCCATCAAGCTCTCTGCACACTGCTTTTGAGCTAATCTGAAGGATATTTGGAGGTCTGTAGCGATTGACTGTGCAGAAGGTTGGCAACCTCCTCGCACTATGCGCCTCAGCCCCTGCTCTGTCAGTTTACGTGGCCTACCACTTTGTGGCTGTGTTGCTGTTGTTCCCAAACACCTCCATGTTCTTATAATACAGCTGACATGTGACTGTGGAATATTTAGGAGCGAGGAAATTTCACGACTGGATTTGTTGCACAGGTGGCATCCTATCACAGTTCCATGCTGGAATTCACTGAGCTCATGAGAGCAACCCATTCTTCTTCACAAATAGTTGTAAAAACAGTGTGCATGCCTAGGTGCTTGATTTTATACACCTGTGGCCATGGAAGTGATTGGAACACCTGATTCCTATTAATTGGATGGGTGAGCGAATACTTTTGGCAATATAGTGTATGTGTTTTTAGGACACACTTGGGAACCCCAGAACACCGCTGATATAGATTTTTTGTTTAGGCTCAGTTTAAATTACATCGGAACATACACCAGGCTTTCTGTATCCTGTAATCAGCAGCCTGGTTCTAGGAAAACTATTGCAACAAGGAAAATCAGTGGTGAAAGTTCCAGAAAGATAGACTCTAAAATTCCAAAGTGTGAACAAATGCATATATACAGACATATGAAGGAGAGCTCTAACCAGGTCTTAAAATTAGATCAAAATCAGATGAAGGGTTTGTGGGTATTTTTTTTATGCAAAGTGTCTTAAGCTCCTGTTACAGTTCAAAAATGTCTGGAAGAATGAACCATTGCAACATACTATTGTTCTCTCTTTTAGCTATTCTGTTCTACATTTGTGATTGTAATTGTTACGTCTTCTGACCCAGTAATGGACAAGCTCTAGCTGTTGGACTTACGGCCTCACATTTGATGCCATCGCACACTGATGTTCAATTCAATTCAATTTTATTTATTAAGCATCAATTATAACACAAGTTGTCTCTAGGCACTTTCCAGATACCCAGAACATGACCCCTGAGCAGTAAAACATAAACAAAGGCAGGTAAAAAGTCCCCTAGTGGGAGAAAAAGCTTAAGCCAAACCGTGGCAAGAAAAACTCCCCTTTAAGAGGGAAGAAACCTTGAGCAGGACCTGGATCATGAGGGGGGACCCTTCCTGCTGTAGGCCAGCTGGGTAGTAGAGCAGGAAAACGGAGACCAAAAAGAGAGAATGAAGAATAGATGGAGGAGAGACACTGATACACTGTCAAATGTACAAAAGACAAAATACATACGTATAATAATCTATCAGCAGCAGAACTAAGACTTCTATGTATATATGACTGATAAATGGTTAGGTGGTGGACTACAGAGACGACTATATAAACAGGTGTAGACAGCAGGCACTGAGGTGATCAGTGGGTGGGACTGCAGGTCAAAATGTCAGCAGGTATCCAACAGTAACATCTATACAGACAGGTGGATACAGACACTGGGATGGTGAGAGGGTGGGACTGCAGGTCAGGCTGTCAGCAGATATCCAACAGTAACATCTATACAGACAGGTGGATACAGACACTGGGATGTTCAGAGGGTGGGACTGCAGGTCAACATGCAGCTCTTGAGGCTCTGGCCTGTAAACATGTATAGAGGAGAAAAAGAGGGGACAGACCACCACAACAAACTACAAGAACAATGGAGCACAATTATACTTATGAGTTACTTCCTATTAATAAGTGAGGATTGAGCTGAAGAAGGGAAAGAGAAAAAGAGGAGGTGAGGGGCACCACTCATTGGATCATGTTGGTGTAGGTCTCTTGCAACATGTCTAGGATGAAGCTATGTTTAAGACGAATTGCTCTAGTCTGCTCTAGTAAACCTGCACTCTGAGAATGGCGAGCTTTATTAGGATTATATAGTACTATTAGGTCTTGCAAATATCGCGGCGCTAGGCCATTTTGGACTTTATACGCAAATAATAAAATTTTGAATTGGATTCTGAGTTTTACGGGGAGCCAATGGTGGGAGGCTAACACAGGAGAGACATGGTCTCTCTTGTTGATTCCTGTCAGCACTTGTGCTGCTGCATTTTGGATCAGCTGGAGGATATTCAGAGAATTACCTGGACCTCCTGCTAATAATACATTACAGTAATCTAGTCTAGAAGATACAAACGCGTGAATTAGTTTTTCACCATCAGTCTGCGAGAGGATGCTCCTAATCTTTGTGATATGAAGGTGGAAAAAGGCAGTCTTACAAACCTGATTAATATGCTGTTTAAATGACAGGTCCTGATTGAAAATAACACCAAGGTTTCACACAGTTGTACTGGAGCCCTTCCCAACACCGTCTACTCCCTTCCTAAGGTGTTTGGGACCACAAACTACAACCTCTGTTTTATCAGAATTTAGAAGCAAAAAATTAGTGGACATCCAGTTCTTGATGTCCTTAAGACACGCCTGAGTTTTGTCTAATGGTTCTGTTTCATCTGGCTTCATAGACAGCTACAGCTGCGTATCAATGAAAATTAATGCTGTGGTTCCGGATAATACTTCCCAAGGGCTGCATGTATAAACTGAACAAGATTGGCCCTAGCACTGAACCCTGCGGGACACCATAGCAGACCCTCGTCTGTACGGAAGAAACCTCATGAACATTAACAAACTGGAATCTATCAGACAGATATGATTTAAATCAATCTAGAGCTGTCCCTTTAATCCCAACAACATACTCTAGCCTCTGCAGTAAAATGTTGTGATTTACAGTATCAAAAGCAGCACTGAGGTCCAGCAGAACCAGTATGGACACTAATCAATTATCTAAGGCCATAAGAAGGTCATTCGAGACTCGAACCAGTGCTGTTTCTGTGCTATGATCCATTCTGAACCCTGACTGAAAAACTTCAAATACATCATTTGTATACAAATGATCACATAGCTGGCTTGCAACTACCTTTTCAAGAATTTTAGGTGTAAATGGAAGGTTGGAAATTGGTGTATAATAATCTAAATTGTCTGGGTCAAGAGATGTTTTTTTTAAGTAAAGGGTTTATTACTGCAACTTTTAAAACCTGTGGCACATATCCTAAGATTAGGGACAAGTTGATCTGGTCCAGTATTGTCGTACCAATAAGAGAGAAAACATTTTTGAGTAGTCGAGTTGGGATGGGGTCTGATATACAGAGGAATTCATGGTTGATTTAAAGTTACCAGATACCCAGGTCCTAACAAGCCTGACTCATCGCTGACTCAGCACCACCATGCTTTAAAGTTGGTAATGTATGAAATGTTTTTGCTAAAATTCTGTTTGGTGTTCATCAAACACAGCATATCAGCTGCAGTGCTGTGTAGTACTGTGGGAATTCCCCATCATCTCTACAATGACTGGTAAAACAGGACCTAACAGCAGACAGAAAGCGTGTTAAAGGCTTGAGGATGTCGTTTGTTGAAGCTTCCAGGAGATATAGAGTAAAAACAAATCTGTGGAGGAGTGGTGTGGAGAGCTGCTAGGCAGACATGTATACAAGAGGTGTGGCAGGTGGTCTGAGGCAGAAAGAAAAAACAATGTTACTTGAGCAAGAATTAATCATGAGCGTTTCATAAGGTGCAATCTTGTCCTGAGTGTTTCCCAAATAACAATCTGTCAATGAGTGGTGAGAAGACCAAGGTTGATATACTGTGTGGCGATGAGTTGATTAGTTCCAGCAGTGCCAGGTGGCTTCTAGAGTGCTGTCAGGAAAGCAGAAACCACACCCATGTTTGCACATAAACACATACACACACACACACACAATCAGGGAGGAGGATAGACAGATGTGTTATGGTTTTAGTGAAAATGACTGAGGAAACCTAAGCCACACTGCCATGTTTGTTTTTAGAGAGAAGGTACTTTCTCCTGGTGGGTCTTCAAACAAGCCATAGTTGTTCTTGTTAGGTTCTGGGTCTAAGATAATAAGCCATAAGTGCAGAGTTGTACAATTTAACGTTCAACATGCTAACACGCTTGGGAATTCCAGGATATAGCTCTTTTTGTTTCTTGAGTTTATTTGCAATTTCTCTGAGCGTTACTTGTTCTGACCTTGGAGCAAACTTCCCAGAATATCTTCTCTGGGGAAAATTGGCACTGTCTTAAATATTTTCTACTTAAGAGTAATTGCTTTCACTGTAGACTGATGAACTCCAAATATTTAGGGAAAGGCCTCATGAGCCTTTTAAAACTGATCGGCAACAACAATTGTCTAAGCACATAACTCCTGTCTTTCTTACATGGAATTTTGCTAACACCTATTTGAAAACCTACACAGCAACACAACCTCCAAGGTTTCCATTTCAGGGGTTCTCCCACTTTCTAATGATTATATATTGAAATGATTTTGATTTAGGGCAGCACGGTAGCTTAGTGGTTAGCACTGTTGCCTCACAGCAAGAAGGTTCCTGGTTCGATTCGGTGGGTCTTTCTGTGTGGAGTTTGCATGTTCTCCCCATGCTTGCGTGGGTTCCCTCCGGGTACTCCGGCTTCCTCCCACAGTCCAATAACATGCATACTAGGTCATTCTAAATTGCCAGTAGGTGTGATTGGTTGTCTGTCTTTCTATGTGGCCCTGCGATGGACTGGCAACCTGTCCAGGGTGTCCCCCTGCCTTTCACCTACTATGCGTCAGCATAGGTTCCCCCGTGAACCGGGGACGGAGTAAGCGGGAATAGAAAATGGATGGATGAATGGATGATTTTGATTTGTGTCGCCTGGCTAATATTTTCACTCTTAATTCCTATTTTAGCAGTAAGGGTGGATTTAGTTCCTTACTTGCTTGTTGTTTTTTTTTTTTTTCCTTTTTATGTTACAAATTGTACTATGTGTTGATAATCTAAAATAGTTTTTACCTAATATTAAAGACTGGTAAAGATCAAATGATTTTGTGGATACGTGAAGACAAAGGCTTACCTTTTCCACGTTGCAATACCTATAAAATATGAGAAAGCTGGAAGACAGTGTAGGACAAATATGTGCATCACGGTAAATAGAGCCTGTTACATTTTCATTCTGGTTAATTTTGCCTTCACATTTTTTGATTAAAAGTAGCAAGAAGGAACAATGCTGAGCTATATGGATGTATTATTCATGTAAAGAAGAGTGTACTGTTATACAAGAATGTACTACATACTCACCGGCTGGTACTTTAAAGCATTCAGTATGCTGGCATGATTTTGACCTGTAAAACCCTTTGATGCCATTTTCTTGAGAATCACATGCTGCAGTAACATCTGAAGTTTATTGTGAAGAACTTAATAATTTGTGCATTTCAAGATTGTGTATGTATGCATGTGACCTCATAGCCCTAAACCTGATTTAAACTAAAAATGTGAATGTATTAAATGTAGTATATTAATACATTTCACCATCAGCTGACTACAAATGCTGCAGGTTGTTGAGACTGAGCCTACTGCGGAAGTAACATGACCGACAATATCAGAGCTCCTGACAGCAGCATCCCGGTCTATATCTGACTGAATTCCTCCTTCAGGTTCCCGTGGAAATAAGAGTCACTGCTTATGTCTTCTTCTGCCAGGTCAGGGACTACTAGCACTAATATTTATTGATATTTTATATAAGATGACTATGATGTCGACCTTGATCACACTTCAACTATGTTGCACAAAAACGTCTGCACAGTTCTCAGGAACAAGTTAAAACATCAGTGTCTGGGATGCTATGGGCTTATATCAGTGTCTGTGGCAAAGGCAGTTTGCACTTCCGTGATAGCAGCATTAGTTTTGAAAGTACTTTGAGGTCTGAGAGAAACATATGTTGGTTTCAAATCAACATCTCTTCCAGGGACATTGATGCATTTTTTTTTCAAAAACCTCTTTCTGCAAGCATTACATAAGAAAAGGGTGCAGCTCTGGCCTGTCTGTAGTTCTGGGGTGTCCTCAGCCATGGGACCTTTAGAGACTTTTGGAATTATTTAAACAAAAATGGTGACACTGTATTCCTGCACATGTTGAGATATTTTTTTGCAAGAACAATAAAACATAATAGCAGTTGAAAAGCTTTTACTTGGTATCTTAAAATCCAAAGCGCTGGGGGGAAAAAAGTGCTTTTGTTTCTTTTGCAGTTTTACATATTATCATTTACAATTGTTCACTGAAGACAACTGCATCTCCATTCTCCCCATGACTCTGGTGTCAAAAATAAAAATACTTTATCATAGATATGTGAGCCTTTATTTGCAGAGAGAGAGAGAGAGAGAGAGAGAGAGAGACAGAGAGAGAGACAGAGAGAGAGACAGAGAGAACCAATCTAGTTTTAAAATAGATGCAGCTCTGAAAACCTTAACTCCTAAAAACAAAGGGACATCATCACCCACGCAGTCACGGCTTGAGCTCAAAACAATAATCAGAGGTAACAAGTAGTCTCATTAATTTCACTTCAGGTTGCATGTGCTTTGAAACAGTACATCCTTCAAAGAACCTGAGAATTTCAGAACTGTACTCAGACAAGGTCAAAAAGTTATGTTGTAAAATGAGGCATTGGTTTGTTTGAATGTGCAACTATCTAGAGAATCCACCATCCCAGGGCTCTGCTTCTCTGAATAAATTGTACAAGCAGTCAGGCATGCATAGACTGTGTTTGTGCTAGTTCCACGACCAGGGGGACAGTTTTGCTCTGAGATTGGGATGAATACATAATCAGTGGGCGCGGTCACGGTTGACAACAGCGTAATTCACCTATTTTCATTCCCGATAAAACCGGGATGCTCAACTGAGAGGTTCCTTCGCAGACATTTTTCTGGTACATGCAGACACATCCTGCTTGAAAACACCAGAACGTAATTAATAAGGGAGGTAGTGTGACACATTGGGTTTACATGTTGACACGGTACAAGGTGAAGTCTCTCCTTAATGCATGAAACAGCGTTTACTGCAGTGAAGAGGTGGAAATGGCCCATTGAACATTTGTGCCATCAGAGTACACCACAAGCAAAGGTGAAGGACGCTTGAGGCAAATACTTTACATAAAACAAAAACAGTCAAGTTCATAGAGAAGTAGGGAGATTGTTTCGCAGTCTCCACTCCTTTACATATTGGATATGCACAACATTGCCATAAAATCACATATAAAATAAAGCATTCAGACGTCTTTCACGACACCTATTCTAAATTGAAACAGATGAATGTTCTGATTAGAGGCATAATATAAACTCCACAAACATAGTTGTATAGCCACTCTGAATTAGTTTGTTCAATCCCTTTTCTCAAATACCAACAATGTCCTTGATATCTAACAATCCAAACAAATTTTATATGAACATTTGCTTCACTTGTTCAAATAAAAATCCCGTTCAGCTTCAATAAAACCTTTCATTGCCGCTGGAGCGCACATTTAATATGCACTGTGGTGTAAGGCTCACAAATAAGGGACACACAGGTTTGTCCGAAATTTTAAACGAACCATCCTTTGATTCCAACTGTTTTCTTAAATTGACAGTCGCAGGAATTCAGCAGAAAAATACTCATCATTTACACTGAATCTGTTTTTCTCACTGGGTTAAGAGCATCAGCAGCACATGTCCACTTCTCACTTGCTAATGTGAAAAACTAGAAATAAACATCATAAACGTCACCAGGACAGGATAACAGCATAGATTTCTTCCAAAATTTTCTGGCAGGTTTTCATGGATGTTGTGACTTTTGATTTTTCTTTTATTATTATTTGGTAGTTTTATACATATACTTATCAATTTATTTATAAGTATATATATATATATATATATATAATATATATATATATATATAAAGGCAATTGCAGCATATCACTGTAACTAACCTTTAAAAATCTCTTTGTCTAAATAGATCTGTTTCTTTTTTGCTCGTATCTTTACAACTCTTGTGAGTATGTGCCTCAAAATGGCTTTCTTAAAAATGGGGAGTGCCCGTTGCCGACATATGGTCCAACAAAAAAGGGGTAAACAATTTTCTAAAGTGCTCTTTTAAGGGCTATTAAATGCAGAAAGTAAAAGAATGAAAGTTTTCTGAGACAGTCTCGGAGACAGTTTTGAGAAATGACGCAAAGGACAAACAACTGAATCTTCCTCAGCTGGGTTTTCAATAAGAATCCCAATGAGGCTGACTTATGGACGTTTCAAAAGAGCATCTGAAAACTTGTGTATTTTTACAAGAAGAAATTTGAAGTCTAAGAAGCTCTGGGATTGAAAAGCTACCCTAAAACAGAACATAATATAAAAAAGTACTGTTTCATTCCAGTGGGAGTGCCAGGGTTACTGACAGGCTTGCACTGCTTCCCCTCCTCCTCCCCACTCTAACTAATGAGAAGCCGTAAATGAGGAGGTTTGGATGGTGTTTATCTGCGTGGCTCTGAGGGGGCCAAGGTGCCCTCGCACACAACAGCGTGTGGAGAAGGCGACTGCTGGGCATAATACTTCACACATCAGCTGTCCTCGGCTGTGCTGGCTCTTGCCCCATCTGCCTTCCCACCTCAGTCCCCAAAGTTTGTTTTTGCAACCACTCATTGGCTGCCTTAGAGCCCTTATTGTGTTTCATCATCACCCCTGGAGTCAGATGCCTTTTTCTGCCGGCCTTCGTTTTTGACAGTCACATGCACATAACAAGTCTGCCCCTCTCCGTTCAGTGCAAATGTAAGCCCAGTCAACCAGCAGCACTCCCGCCCCGTCCCTCCCAGTGAATCTGTGCCCTCATCCCGCCAAGCTTGGCGAAGGGTCACATCTGGAATGGAGAATTATTGTCGCTCCACCCCAGCCCTCTCTTGTATCTATTCACAGATGGCCTGTTGATTTCAAGCTCTCAACTGTACAGTAAATGCAGCCTGTTGGCAGACAGTGGATGGTTGATGTGGGGGGAGGAAGCCCATCGAGGGCTGTGATGCTTTAGTTGTTTTTCAGAAAACAGATGTAAGGATTACAGCTAAACATTTCACACTTATAATTCAAACCAAAGTAATGATCTGCTCAGATGACTATGGGAAGAGTCCTCTGCACAGTGAGACCAGACAAACACTGTTACAAACTAACCGAGGAGGTCCAGGATAAGATGGACCAGGCCTTTTATGATGATTATGACGGCGTCCTGACACACATTGCTTTGTGTTGCCTGTTGTGCATTTTCAAATGCGTAGTTAGTAAATTTCATTTACACACTGCACTATTCCGGAGCTGCGCTCTCTAAATTGAATGTGTTTTCTGTAAGAGAGTCCAAGGGCTTTTTCACCTGGCTCTGATCAATACCTCGTATGCTACCTTGCTCTCAATATTGATTGCATGATATGAAAGAAGAACTAAATGAACAAATGAATACTTGCACTTATAGCATTTTCAAATAATCCCTGCACTAAAGGGGCTGTGAGGGGAGTGTTATCCATTTATCTTTATGGTTTTGCTCTCACATGAGTACTATCTTGCTTTACATTTATTCTCTGTGTTGGGTTTATATAAACACTGCATTCTATTATTTCTTACTTTTTCCTTAGTGTTCAAAAAAACCCCCAAGGCTGGTATTTTCCAGCCAACTGCTGTATGTGATCAGGAATATTTGAACAGGTGCTGGATCGTCTCACTAGAGAAAGATGGTGCCATTTACACCGGCATGGCATTTGATTAAAAAGACCAAAACCACAAGTAGACTGCAAATTATTTTGGTCTTCTTTACAGTGGTATTGTAAATACAACTTGTCACACAGTGGTAGTGGAATTTAATCTCTCTCATACCATGCATGTAAAACAGTCACGTTTCTTTGTTGTAAAAAGAGCCATTCAGTTATTGACTTTCGTGTGCAGACATTTCTGTCTTAGAGGGTCATTTATGTCCTTTTTTAAGTGTGCTTTCACATTTAGGATGCTTTGTTTGCTAAATGTGAACAAGTTGATCAAGACCACTTGGAACAAAGGAACATGAAAATAAGGAATTAATATCTCCAGTGTGGTTGTGGCGTCTTGGCATTTCCTTTGTTATCTTTTGCTTTTCCAAACATTGAAGGGACAACGTGAATACAAAACCAATTAGTCTCTAGATTAGGGAACCAAATTGAATCATTTTCCGCTTTGGTCTGGATCAAAAGTGCTGAACTACAGCTGTGATCACACACTGGGTGTGTCATAGAAACATCAAATATCTGCGAATTAAACATTTTAGCATGAACTATTTGTGTTACATTGACTGACCACTTTTATACGCAGACTGCAGAGTTAAGGAAGTGACAGCCATCATTTCAACATCTGGGGTGCAGATGCGCTCCCTCACAGTCACATGTCCAAGAACACAGCATCTGTTGATAACAGGCACTGCACACACTCCTGTTCCACTGCAGTCCAGGGTGTACTTCTGCAGCCATGTCTCAAAAAAACTTGCTACTCCCACTGTCTTTGATCAGCACAACCATTTCATCCATCTCTCCTCTCAGGGAACCCCTCCCCCCCCATGATGGATGGAAGAAAACAGTTGTGAAAATCTCTTCCGTTTTGCTCTCCATTTTTCTCCTGTTCTCCATTCTTGACATCTCCTCAAGTTCATTTGAGGTCTTTTTCTAGCCATTAGCTGGCCTTTAGAAAGCTTGATCTGCTGCTTTCACAATACCAACGTGTGCATTGTCATGGATCATTATCATAACAAATGTGAAAAAAAAAATACCAGTAGCGATTTTCCAGGCAGAACAGTGGAAAAAAAAGTAGAAAAATCACAGTATAAACAGAAAAAAATATCTTAAAAAATGTGACAAATCGACAACAACAAGCTGACCCTTCACCTGTGTCATCCTGAAAAAACAAAAAAAAAACAACAACAAAAAAAAACATTGGAAAATATTCTAGCCAAGTGTATGATTACGCAGGAACTCAGAACAGATATGTAAAAAAAAGAGCCTTAAATGCACTGAAAGACCGGGGCAGCAGATGAAATACATCCAGCTGACTTCTTGTCAAAAGACTACAGATGTTCTGCAGTGAGCTAGAAATGGATGAAAACCAGCAGATCAAAATGAGCAATGATACATAGACTTTGAGAGAAATGATTCAGTGCAGTAAAATGTATCTACAAAGGGTTCCAAAAGGAGGCTAAAATGAAGAAATAATAATAATAGTAAGATGTAGACTTGAAAAATGTGAAATGTGTTAGGAGTTTATATACATATTGTCCGGAAAAGCCATTACAGCCAGTGTAGGAAAGTGGGTAAAGAAAAAATGGCAGTAGGTGCTTTACAGTAGAGGCAAACTTCAGATATTTTTCATGGCTTCAGTGCCCTGTAACTACAAAGAACAGTGGCACATGGAGGAGGTCCTATAAATGAAAGATTAAGAAGATAAAGTTCACAGTACACCAGACATGTAAGGTAAAAGTCCCGTGCTGTTTAAATGTTAGATTTGTTTTAGTTTACTGAAAACAAATTTTGTAACTGATAAAAGTAGGAAACAGTTTAGATATGATAGTCCATTGTGGTTGCATTGATATGATATGAGAAGGAATTCAATTGAAAATGTATCTGCAGCAGATGCTGCATATCTCAAATACGCTGAAAAACGTAGAACTTTTAAACTGCTTATAGCTGTTATTGCTCAAGTGTTTGGCAAATGCAGCCTGTCAACATCAGTAAACCAGAGGAACGCGAGAGATGCCACACAGTCCTCGCAACATTTGGCCAGTGTTTCTGCTAAGCCATCAGGCTAAAAAACACTTTATTATCTTTCTTTTTATCAAATATCATGAAATGTATGTCAATTTCGCAGGAGAAATTAATTTTATCAGCAAAATAACAAAGGCAAAGTACAACCAAAGTAAAGACAGGCTGGCTGTGGGGGTTTAGACATAAACTGGGCCACAGAGTTTGTTCGCCTGTTCAGCGCCGATGTGAAACTCCAGGTGCCAATTGTAGAGTAGATTTAAAAATGCCCTTGCGGATCTTGAAATTTTACCAAAAACAGATTTTTCATAGTCGTAATTGTATTACATTTGCACTTTATGCTGTGTTAGGGTGCATATTCTATCTTTATGCATTATCGATAATTTCCAATAATTTTCATTCCACTCGCAGTGTTTTTTTTCCCCACAGAAATTTAATTTCAATTAAATTTATTTTATTAGAATAGCAGCAGTTCATAAAAAAAGAAATGTGTTGGTCTGCAATTTAAAAGCTTACTCTCAATGCTACATAAAATGACCCTGTAGATTCATAAAAATTAAAGTGCTGTAATTGTAAATGTGTGTATGATTCAAGACAAGGAAAAAAATATAAATTCAGGTAAGTGGTTTGTATAATACTGTTAAAAGAAACATAAACCCATTGCTAATAGGAAAAGAACCCAAATCTGCAGAAAATGCTTTAAAGGGTTAATAGTTTTCTTTTCTAATAAACATAACCTCCGAATGTGTCTGTGGCACAATGTGGCTGAAAATAGAAAAAAAAAATAAAATTAAAAAAAATCAGACACTGGGATTGTGAGGCAGACACTTGAACCATGCATATGTTGTTCAGTAATTTTCCTCCACCACTGTCCAATGCTGCACGGTCAGTTTGTTTTGCTTTCCTGATTTCATGCATGGAAAAAGCAAAATAATCCAGTTATTCAGGTACTTAACACTAAATAGAGGCAACGTGACACCAACTGGGTACAGTGCATTAATAATAGATTCGAAAACACAAGATGTCAAATGAAGGGAAACGTTGCACATAAAAGGGCAGTTCAGTGATTGCATTAAACCATTGCAACTTGATTTGTCTGCTGCAGCCTTTTGCACATTTTAAATCCAACCATTTGGCCTGGTTTATTTTCATCTGAAATCACATTGGCAAGCTTCCCTTAAACACCTCCTTCCCCTGATAGTTCTCTGCTAGTAGACTGGCAGCATAGGTCTCCCTATATTTGGCATAAACAATTATCATGTTATTAATGACTGATGTTGCATGATGCAACATGTGTAAAATACTAAAAAGTTATCAAAACAGAAGAGATTTTTATTTTATCTTTTTAAGTCTGGCTTACTCTTTGGTTTGCCCTCCAAAAGATGCTTTGATAGCAACTGTGCAGATGGTAGAAGGGGATGAAAATGCAAGTGAAAAATAATATTAATACTACTATTTTTTCCCAGAGTTTGTATCATTTGATTAAAAAAAGGCCAAAAAAAAAAACCAAAACCCGAGAGTACATGAACGAATACACTGTCATTATCTTTCTTTCTTCTTAATTGTTGTACCTTTATAACTAACTAAATAAATATCAAAAATTCATATTAACCACTAGAGGTACATTTGCCTGGATTGTAGCTTATATCTGGGTAAGATACGGTTCAATACAAGTCAAAGTAATTTCTTTAAGAAAACTAGAGATGGATCCCACCCTGCACACTAATTGTGTTAATATGTACCCTCATTTAAAACCAAGCTAGGAGCTGCCTCAGAATTAAATAACAACAGAAAAAAATAGATTTATAGTGCACTATTTATTCACCAGGATTATTACACAGTGTGAAAACATGTAAAAACACAGGCACACACACACACACACACATACAGAAGTCCAAATGGGATGTCACTCTCCACCTGCTTTGCTCTTCATGTGTTTCAATGTGAATTAGATGTTAGTTATCTTTAAACTAGTTTAAATTGAAATGGAAAGAAAAAAACAGGGTTCTTATTTTGCATTGCCCTCAAATGGTCAACTACTACTACTACTGGCACATTGATCCTCTCAGCAGCCCTCTGCTGCCGGAAATGCCGTGATCCACCTGTGGCACCAGGGCGAAGAGTCTGCAGTGACCACGTTCATTTTTATGATTATCAGAAGGGATGCTTTGATGAATGTGGAAGTTTGTTTGCTGTACCAAAAATCAGTGGAAGCTTGCCGCTGTGCCATCAGGGTTCAATTTGAGTGGCTACAGTGATGGGAATTCTGAAGGACCAGTCCTTTTTGAAGTGACAGATGCTACTCACCACCACAGAGACAAGGTACATAAGCAAGCTCACCAAGCAGAGGAATGAACGATAAACTTACTCCTATCTGTCTAGTTCAATTCATTAGGCCTCGGGGGCAGATTTAACTATGGACGACAGGCAACCGTCCAGGGCAGCATCTTGACAGGGGCGATGCGAGGCTTAAGAAGAAAAAAGCCTCTTCTTACATCACTTATTAGCACATCATTTCACTTATATCTTTGGGTTGATATTTTTTGGGTCGAAGATAGAAGTAGGCACCCTTATGGTGAACTAGTTTGTAAATAGCTGATCCAGTTGTCACACTCAGAGGAGGCGGGTGATGTGTAATACATTGACTGTAGAGAGCAAAACCTATATGTCAACTATTTCACGTTAACATCCACGCTAATTTGTTTTTAAATTTATTTCAAACAGAAGAGATCAAACAAAAATACATACAAATGATTTAACCTCCTCCGCCTCTAGGGAGACTCACAGTGCAAAGGTTCTTCTGTGCTGCTTTAATATCACTAATTATGGGACTTTGAAAAGGTAAGTGGTAGCATGAAATCATAATTAAGAGCATTAAAATAAAAACTAATATATGACAATTTGCAATATTTACCCTCTAAATGCTTCCTGCTTATTGGATACATACATTTCATGGGAACTCTGCAAAACCCCCAGAATCACAACAATAGATAAAACAAAATTTTTTTAATTGAAAAAAAATCTAAAAAAAAAAAATAATAATAATATAAAAGTAAATAAAATCACTAAATTTAGTCAAAAAGATACAGACAATATTAATAAGAAAACTGTTATAAACCGAGTCAGGAGTGCTTTTAATTTCAATAAATAATGACTCTTTCTGTGAATTATTTGGTATATCAAACATCAAGTGGTTGGTGTAAATTCTTTTTAATTTTCAAATTGTAAGGAACAAAACACAAACAATTCTGGGGCTGGTCTGGACAGTGGAACATGTGTGCAGCCTATCCTTATAATACAATCTCAGCTTTTGCAATAATTTTCTAATGTCACAAAATAATCTTTTATTTCTTTATCTGGTTTTCTGCTTCAGGGTTGTCAGAGGTGTCCTGCCGCTGAGCAGCTCTGCTGGAGGTTGGAGCATGCAGAGGAGTGGCCTCCAGTTACAGAGTCCTCATGGCGGTATAGTTGAAGGGTGCTGTCCCTGCTTATCCCAGCTTGCTGCTTATTTAATGGGATCTACTGACAGAGAAGGGAGCTGAATTTGTCATGTTTGTGGGCACATTTCTGACCAGCCTTAGCCTTGTGGTATGCACCATTATCATTCCATAAAAATGAAGGATGGAGTCGTTACTCCAGTTAAAGAATGCACCAGCATGGCAGTGATTGGACTATGGTCTGCATGCCTATGTAGTCACTTTGGTGAGCCGCGGCCAGTCATGGAAACAACAGGCTAATTTTAGGATTTGCTCTGAATTTTTGGCATTAAATCAGCTGCTTGCAATGATTTGCAATGATTTGTTGTCTGCAATTTGAATTAAATCGATATGATGCATCCAATTTTAGAATAAAAAGTAATTACAGAATTGTGATTTAAATAGTAAATCTTCCAGTGTTTAACCTGAACTGCGTTGCACAATCCAAAGCGTTTTTTCCATTGTTTCTTTGTCATTTCACAGTCTTTTGTAGGAAATGTTTCACAAACTGTCTTAGCCTCATAAAGACCCAGTTTCCTGTGATCCTGCTTTCATTGTTTGCTTGTAAGTGGAAATGGGTGACAAAAAAAAAACAAAAAGAAAAAATGTTCAAATTGGAGCATGAAATAGGGAGGAAAAATGTAATAAAATGCATGTGTCATGCTTTGTTTTTTGGACGGCACAATTTGGAAACAAAAACAAGACGTGTATCAAGACAACAAGTAGTAGTGGACATAAAATAAAAACATCACATGGAAAAATTGAAAAGAAATTGTCAAAAAAACTGACAAGAACTAATGAATAAAAAAAAAAATTAAAAAAAGTTTAAAGACCAGAGCTAATGAGGACAATCAGATCTGGATGGGAAAGGCCGTTCCAAAGTTCTGGAGCTGCTGAGACGGGCTGGAGAGACTTTTTGATATGTATAAAAGATGTATATATATATATATGTATATATATATATATACACACACATAATCACAAATGCTGATGTGAAAAGTTGAGAGACAATGCAGTGGAAATATTGTTATGGCCAGTGGAACAACAAAAAACGCTCAGAGTCTGCTGCTGCTGCTTCTTGTCTTCTGACTGTGATAGTCAGAAGTGGTAAAAAAAAAAAAAAAAAAAAAAAAACAGACTCAAGGATAGCCTCTGGGCAGGATCTGTCTGAAATATGCTCATACTTAGCTTCCAGAACGAAAAAGAAGCCACTAGTAAACTGTTGATAGCTGAAGTTTGCTCAAATGTAAGTTTAGCCGCTAAAAGAGATGACAAACAAGAGTCTAAAAGGGATGCTGCAGATCAAGAATGGAACAGCAAAATAGGGGGGAAAAAGTCTAATTAGGGCAAATGAGACTACAAGACAGTGCCAGCTAACAGATTTGTGTTGCAGGGGTGCTATACTTCAGCAATGAACGCGCAGTTGGCAACAGAGGAAAAGCCATAATGATTGGGCTGTAGTGAGAGTATAAAACCCTGAGTGGGAGTCAGACTCTCCAGCTTTTAGCTGCCTGTGGTAGCTGTTACAGCAGCTCGTCTTGTTAAATCAACATTACAGAAAATAAAATCATGTGGGGGAAAAAAAAAAAAAACAAAACAAAAAACCCTCACAGCTCTTCTTGGATAATATATTGTCACCACGAATCCATAATTTGTTATTCCTAATGTCACCTTGACTGATTTTTTTTTTCCTTTTTCCGTGTAACATAGTGAAAATGACATTAGGTGTGAGCAGCCTACCGATTTACCTTCATTTTGCATCTTGAAAGTCACAGCGATATGTTATTACAGTTCTGTCAGGCCAATGGAGGCGGGATTGATGGGGCCGCTGAGCTGTTGCAAAATGCGCATACGAGAATAGAGGTTACAGTCTTTTTCTCATCAACGGCTATGACACCGTGATGAGGGGATGCTTGTAGTTTTGACTGACAACTGAATGCGGAGGCCTGCCTCATACTTATATTTGGATAAGAGCTGCAACGTGTGACTCTAATTTCAGGAAAACATTGCAAGTCATGAAGCAGAGCGAGAGATGCGGTCGCAGAGTCGTACGAGGAGGGGAGATATGAAGGAAGAGGGAAGAGGGAAGGCAGAGCAGACAGGAGGGAGAAGCGAGCAAAACGGCTTCAAGATGAGAGGAGCAGCGCTGAAAAAAAAAAAAAAATGGATGCAATAACAAGATAGAAGGACAGTAAGATGAGCAGCGCGGTGCATCGCTTTATCAGCTTTGTAATGTTTAGTCTGCCTTTTTTTGAACAACAGTAGACAAAGGTCTTGAAAAAGCCAAACGAACTCTTAAATTGTGTAAGCACGGCTTGGATACCTAACTGACTCGGATGAAAAGAAGAGGTGAACAGTAACAGGTGCTGGAAAAGGTTTTGTCGGGAAGAAATGAGACATGATGACTGGCACAGCAGTGAGCGCCTGCTAGGGAAAATTGGACTTTCATGGCGCGGCGCGGGGCTTGTTCCAGGTTAACATTAAATGATTACTTTTTCAGTTTTTCCTACGGAACAGAAAGAAAACATCCAGTCTACAAATAAAGAAATAATATGCAGTAATCACTACACTGGTTGTTAGCCATGTTGGTCACAAAATGTTATTGCCAGTCCTGCAGAGGGGCCAACGTAGCCTGACCCTTCTCAATGTCATATTGTTCATCTGTTCCAGCATCTGTTCATGGACAAAAAAGCAAAGCCAGAAACAAGAATTAGGACTTTTGAGGCTGACTGGTTGACAATCTGCCCTCTCCCTCTCCCTGCCCCTCCAATTTGTTTACATGGGGGGGCTTATGGTGACCTCTGTCAGTGGTACAGTGAGCAGCATGACACCTTATCTAAAGTGAGGGGTTACACCAGCATATGGACCGCACGATCCCTTCACACATCTTAACCATGTAATCCTTTTCCCTATCTCTCAGTCGAGTTAAGTCTTCATGCACGCGTGCCTGAATCTCCAGTCGCTTTTAAAGCAGACATCATCCTGTAGTTTATCTGACACCGCAGCCCTCCTTGATCACAGCGCACCACCAGCTGTTACAGCAGACATCCATCCAGCCAGCACGCTGAGGGTAGAAGAAGTTCAGTCCAACAGAGTTTCTCGGGTACATCTGCAACACTTCAAGCCCTCCCAGGAAGCGGGAAACAGAAGCAAAGGGAGCTTTGTCTCTCCCCCGTGGCTCACAGTGTGCAAAGATAGTTATTATCAGTGGGAGGAGGTGAGCGAGCACCTTATGAGGCAATGAGGTGTCGAATAAATGCATCTCTTTCTTCTAGCTCTTTCTTTTTTCTCTTTGTATCTACTCAACAGGGCTTCTCTCTTCCCGTGCCGCTCTATTCACCTTTCCTCTCTCTGTGCCTCCTGCACTGCTTCTGTTGCACACAGCTGACACCAACACAGGTAATTCTGACTAATGTGACAAATAAACTCTTCTAATCTCAACAAAGCGGCTGTTGCTTTCTCCTGCATATTCGCCTGCGTTAAATGAAAGGTTTTATGCAAATGGAGGTTTTTATGGAGTACTTTTCATCCAAATAAGCAGCTGTATCAGGTTGTAAGCTGGACAGGTTTGAATTTACGATGTAAACAAGTGTCAGGCTTCATGCTGAAATGCAAACTTCCCCAGCATTTCAAGATGTCAGGATGAAAATGTATTTATTTTTCAAAATTACACCTTTTCTAACGAAGAAACACCTACCGCAGAGGTTTAAGGTTTTAATCAGGTGTGTGATTCACCTTGTTGGTTTTCTTTTCTTAACCTTGAAGAGCTGACCTTAAAGAGCTTAGTAGACTTCACCAGTTCCGCCACTAAGTCTTTCTGTATCTGCACAGCTTTATGCTGTCAGCTATGCAAACTAGATAAATAATCTTAGTAAAGGCTGAGATGAGGGCTTAGCGAAAACATCACACGACGAGGTGCCGTATTTTCAGGGCTGTGGAGGAGAATCAGTCACGTTCCAACTTCTGCTTCCCAAACTTTCAAACACCTTATTTTTCATCCCCACGTCTCATCCTTGTGAGGAAGTACATTACTGGGTTTTGTATCGGCACGGCAGTAAAAGCATTTAAACATTAACAACAATACATCAGAATATATGGGGCCTGTCAGGCTGTGTGCTGTGTGCACGACTGGGAAGCACATTGCACAAAGCACAGCTGTCTTGTAAGTGAGGGTTAGGTTCAGTGCAGCAGAAAGACAAAGCGTCACCCTGCAGTATTTATGAGCAGTTTTTAGGTGGTGGTGCTGAGTGCTCTCCTTTGTACTCACCAGTCTACACATCCTCTCCTACATAACCTATGTGTGACAACAAGCAGTCAGTCGAGTGCAGCCCTGCTCTCCAAGGGAAAGTTGTTGTAGGTCCTTCTCTGTTTAATGTGCACAACAAATGATTCATTGGCATACAGGTGCACGGAGAAAAGCTGCAGCTATTGTCAGTTCACCCACATCACAAATAAACATAATCCCCAGCATTGTAAAAGTATTATCTAACCGTGCAGAGAGCTGGGATGTGTCAAGGTTCAGAGATCTCTGCCAATGAGAATTATGCTGCCAAGCCATTACAGAGGAGGTCTGTGGAATTTGGTTGTTCTCTAAAAAAAAAAAAAAAGAAAGAAAGATAAACGGCATGGCTTTCCAGATGATGTAGATTATCTTAGGTTGCAGGGTGTGCAGGGTGTGCAGTTGTGTCTTTCATTATGCCTTGTGTTACTTTGCACTTATAAGAAAAACTAATCACAGCCGCGTCTGTTTTGATATTTTGCAGGCTTTGGCTGCTTCTTCAGTTTACCCTTTTGAGTCGTCATTGGGAATCATCGCGTGCCCCTGTGGTCCTAGATGATGCCATCAGGAATGGATGTGGTCTGTGTACCACACAGTCCTCTCAGTACCTGCCAGATGCAGCTTTGCCACCCGTGGCACCATCTCAACCTTTGAAATTTAATGGTTCATGTACTTCAGGGCTGAACCATCTGGCTCTCTAAAGAGTTTTCACCCGTCAAAATGACTTTGGAGATGATAAATGGACAATCCGAGAGGTGCAAAATATTCATTGTTTACCACATGTATTTCATCCCACGTGATCAAATTACTTTGCTGTATCATACATCTTTTAAACAATTATACACTGTTGTATTGTAGAAAACGTGCGCGAGAAGAAAGCCGCCGTCCCCGGAGCGACGTGGTTTTAGAGAACCAACTTGTCTTCTTTTTAAGTACGCTGTACTTCCACCAGTCTCATTGCGGTGACCTATTTCACATGACTAGCTTCTTTCATATCTTAATAATATAAAACATGTTACATTATTTGCAAACTTCGTGAGGTGTGCTGTCAGTAATGCCAGTTGTACCCATGTTTATCTTGTCATTACAAAAAGCTAAAGTTATTGTCGAATCTGCCTCCCCAATGATAACAATCTTCCTGCTCAGGGTACTTATGGGCTTATGGGATAGATCGCTTTCATAGAGTTTATGTGTTGGGGGACTCAAAATAACAATGTCATGCTGGTCTCTTTTCATGCTCCTCTTTTTCTGGTCTCATTTTTAACAAATGTACACGCCTGTCCTTTGCCACTGAAATATTGATGTGTCTCGGTAGCAAATGCGGAATAGGAAACTTGGGTATATGATGCTGGTGTGAAATAAATCAATACTTCTATCAATAGCGTAATCTGTTGAGCAGGTTATTGATCAGTGCATCGATCCATCAGTCAGTAAAGATTTACACACGAGTTTTCAGGCGCAAAATAAGTGGTTTGACAGGATTAATTTGCCCAAGCTCATATCCTCCGTCGTACAACGTGACACGTCTTTGTTAACTGGTGACAGGTACATTGTGTCACACAGCAGATCTGAGACAGCAAGTCACCGTCCTTCTGCCTGCTCGACAGACACTTGAAAGCAGAGTGCTCAGATGTGCGCTGGGCTGTGATCTGAGCCGTAACACTAGCTCGGATGCACAAAGCATGCAGAGTTACTCACGTCACATGCTGATTGTCTAGGTGGTCCAGAGAAAGAGAAAGACAAAGAGAGGCAGAAAGAGCAGTATATCTGAAGGGTGAAACATTAGAAGGCCATCTCTAATGTTTTCCATTAAGGTAACGGAGATGTGATGGCTGGGATGTTTGACCAGATAAGAACAGGAGAAGACATAAATGGAAATGTATCCCTGTTTTTGTTCCAGGAAAACCCCAGGATAGTGTGATTTAAGTGTGACTTCAAGTGCTTATCTTGAGGCAGTACTTCAGAGTTAATTTGTCTCTCAATGTAAAGATGAATTACGTCCCACGTGCAAGCAAAATATGTGCACTGCATTGCGCATGCTATGGACAATATCCTCAACGAATACCAGACCAGAACTGTGTTGTGGCACGTCAGATAGAGAAAGGCAGATGCAAGCTACTATCACTGCCGAGCCAAATTAAAGATTTCTTAAAGGTAATTTCCCAGCAGTTGGTTAAGTAAATGTCAGATAGCATTCAAACAAATCAAACATTCAAACCAGGGAATCTGTGTGTTATGTGGCACAGATCTCTTGGGAGTGCCTGTTATTTACACCCTCTCATCCCTTCTAGGTTGGCGCCGTGTGAAAGCATCACGTTCTCACTTTGTTGTAGATCAGCTTTAGACTGCTTTAACTGTCAGCTGCAGCCCTTTAAATCCCTTAAGGCCCATTTGACTTGCAGTAGCCATTAGCTGAGAAGGCCTCTGTCTGTCTGTTACCCAGCTTATTTAGCAAGCCTTTGTTTGTTTTTCCCTCGCTGATTTGTTTGTGATGGTTCCGTTTCTCACTCGCCATTAAACCAGAATTCATTTTTTCGCTTGCGTTTCATTGGATAATTTGTGGGAATGGTTGTTCAGGCAGGGGTGAGAGTATGGGTTCAAAAGCTTCAGAAGCACGGTCTAATCATACGCAAACAAGCTGTCAGAGGTTTTAATCGCCTCTGTCAGCTGTGTCTCTGAGTTCAGAGAGAGGCCGACGTCGTTTCATGACACCCGCTGCTTCGCTCATAGTGGAGGTCCATGAAGTTTAACAACAAACAAAGGATAGACGGCAAAGACTCCACGCTTTGATCAAGCCATAAGTAGCCAGTTGCCATTGTTGTACATGCTATATCACCTTAAGAAGATCCCTACAGCCACGGCTTAACCACAGCAGAGCCTTTAAAAATACACCAGCAGCCAAATGTTTCCCAGATTTGCACTGGTCAACTTACTCTGAGGACCAAAGTCTCCAGCTCTAACAATACATAGAATAGAAAAGTACTATGCAGAAAGTCCTCGTAGAAGGTTCTGGCAGCTAGTGGGAATGGATGTAGAAGTTTATACTGCAGTGAAGCTGAAGAAGCCGCTCCCCTCAATTACAGAATCGTTTTAAAACAAGGAGGATGTGCAGTGCTGCCCATCATGTTTTCTTCCTTTTACAATTAGCTCCAGAAGAGTCCTCGGACATAACATCAGTTTTCTTTAAAGCAGGACAAAGGAACTTTTGCAGTCTGATGCTTTTTTCCCCGACTATTACTGTTATGAGTCTCGGTTCAAACTGCAGATCTGAATGCTCAATTTAGATTCAAGAGATCCAAGATCCATTTTTTTCTTTTTTTTTTGTTCAAATTAGTGATTAAGATGTATCTTTTTACAGACTTTAGTGTGAACAGGCTTTTGCTTTGAAGTGACCCATCTGCACAGTACGTGAGGTCAAACGCAGTACTTAAGGTGTAAGCATGGATGCAGCAGCAGCAACTGTTTTTAGGAAGTTGACAAATTCATAAATTGGAATTAAAAGAAGACTAAAGAAAAGGAGAGCAAATATTTTAACAATTGCCATGTGTGGAGCGATGGCTTCAACAGAGAAGTGTGTGGATGAGGGATCTGAGCCAGTAGTGGCGAGATTGTGACATCACCGGCTTCGCTGAAGCAGATTTCATACACACACAAAAAAAATAAATCCTGCAGAGTTGTGACATTAATCACATAACAGTGACGCCAAAGACTGATGAAATGCCACCTGACAGATCACACTGGAGATGCAGTAGAAGACAACAGGTCCGATTTAGTACCTCATGTGAAAGTCACCTCGGTGTGATGTGGAAAAAAAGTTGGATTTTGCTGTTCACACAGCAAAAAGACAAAACAAATCAAAAAAACTATCAGATATGAAACAATCTGGATTGGACGGGACACCTTAAAAAGCTAGATGACACTTTCTAAAAGTAATAAAATATTATTATATTATCATTATATTATCATTTACAGCCTGGTCTGTAGTCTAGGTGAACATCCAGGTGTCTGTAGTCCTCCTCTACTGCTCCTTATTCAGTTACTTACAATCCAAGATCAGAAACCACTTCAATAATCACTGAAATGTTTTCTGGATAAAAGCATCCATCACACAAGTGGATTCTCAGATTATTTTATCCTTAAACAGCAAGATTATTAATATATCTCTATAGATTATCTATATTACTTTGCACACAGTGTATTATTGCTGATATCTCAACTTAACAGTTTTTTTTTATTTAGATTTACAGTTAATTGTAAAAGAGAAATAAAACTACTCATCTATGGCTGTATGAATGTATGGAACCCTCTTCAACAGTTAACGTAAGCTGTTTGAGGACGGTGGCGGTGCTGATGAGAAGTGCTAAACAGACAGCCTACACTCCTGGCACTAAATCTCAGCCAGTAATTGCTTGGAAATGTCATTCGTGTTGTTATTTTAACAAAGTAAGCAAGTATGGCAGATAAAGAGCGCAAGCTATTACGATAAATGTAATAATTTGTCCCAGTAATTTATTTTTCCCAATCACTGTGATTTATTATGAAGCAACAATAATTGGAGAGTGCGGGGATTCTCTACCGTGTCTACCTTTACTTTCACCTGCGCATATAGAGCTCAGCATATATACATTGTCAAAATGACATTGTGGAAAAGCTCAGTTAATGATGGCATGACTAATTGATATTAGAGCAAAGGATCAATGGTGCGACTCTGTCAAAGGAGAACAGCTTCAGTGGGAAGAAGTTTGTCCCCAAAGTCATATTCTGTTACTGTAATATTGACCCTCCTGTTCACTCCTCCCATTCGGTTCAAAGCACATCCTGTTGCCCCCCCAATAAGCTATCTGTCTTTTCTTTCATCCAATACATCCTTTTTTGTGATGGCCTTTGTGGTGAGGTATCAACAAAGTCTAATAGGATATCCGCATGCTCTATTGATTGTAAAAATAAATGCAAAAAGAAAAAAGAAAACAAGCGAACCGAGAGGCCTGAATGGGGCGAAAATAAAACAGGTAACGCTGATCTGCAAAGAACAAGGAAATCTGGCCGGCATGCAAATGGAAGAAAGGTAATCGCAAATGGACGACAGGTGGAAACAGTCAGGAAAGTGAAACCAAGAGAGAAGCAAAACTCAGCCGAAGTCACGGATAAGAGGAGGTTTCAAAATAAGGCAGGAAATAAGGCAAATGTAACACGATGCGAGAGCGCTTGAAAAGCAATGTTTAGAGGTAAGCCCAGAATGAATGGAACAAAACCAGGAGAACGTGGAATCCTGGAAAGACCATAGGGAAATATAGCATGATATTTTCACTTTGGCTGGTTATGTATAATTAAAACTAAAACAAACATATATAAATATGAAGAAATTTCCAAGAAATTAACCTTAAAAAATCTCTACAATGGCAAGAAACGCTGAAGATAACTTCCTTATCTCAAGCTTCATTAAAAATACCTAAGGTGAAAAAGATACCGATAACAAGGGCCAAAATAGTGAATGGAATAGTATTAAAAGTCCATGTGGCATTTAGTGAAAGGTCCCTTTAGCACTTGAGTGTCTTACACACAAGTCATTGGATATTTATGAATTGATTCAGCAATGTCAGTCAGTTCTGCACTTAGCCAGGGGCACTAATCCATGTGATGGAACTCATTCGTCTACTTCATATTAAGTTTCCTGTGCTGCTTATTGACCTTTTCATCTAGCACCACCCCACCATCCCCGGCCCCCACCGCCCCCCACCCTGCACCAACACCTAATGTTGAGCTGGTCCCTTCACAGAAACTCTCTGGATCCAATAGTTGGTTGCTTTCTATTCTACTTCAGGTGAGAAACGCTCACCACAAGCGTGAGGCGGGCATAGACGTGAAAGAAAACCTCTCACCATTCTCACCAAAAGGTTTTTTGAGTGGTCGAATCTGTTGAATATGCCCATTGTTGTTCAAACTCTCTATCACACTTTAAGGGTAATTACTTTCCGCAAGTCTCTCTGTAAGTATAAATAACAAATTGGACAAATGGGAGGATATGTGATGAGAGGAAAGGTCAGACAGGGGTACATTCTTAGTTTTAAAGCTGCTACACGGCCTGTAAACATGACATTTTATGGATAGAGTATACTAATGGTTTCCAGTTGGTCAATACCAAAAGAAATTCAACAGCACACAAAGAGCTGTACAATACAGCATCATAAAAAGTATTTTTTCTTTCCCTTTCTTTGATCAAGGCAATCTTTTTAAACACTCTTTGAGGCACTGTTTCCATAGTTACATTCGTATTTCTTTATGTTCATATTATATCAATTATCATGACCAAGAATGAAGAATGTATGTTCTCATGCGACCAAGGTACAAGAAAACTTTAGTTATAGAGGGAAATGACTCACAAAAACATGTCATGTTTTTTCTCTGTGCCATTATTTATGTAACAAGAATGAAGATAATGAGTATTCCTGACTGCTTTCAGATGATTTGAGAGGATATGTTGCAGCCAGCTGCTGCTATTCATTGACCCTTGATGAACTGACGGTCAGCAGGTCAGCAGACCTCTATTAAACCAGACATGTTGATACTTTACTGGTCTGGAATAGTCACCTATATGTTAACACAATGCCAAGAGGGAAAGACTTAAGCAATGGTTTTAGAAATGTTACTGTTGCCTAAAATCAGTTTGGAAGCTAAAGTTCAATGTTCTACAGTGAGAAACATATATCACAAGTAAAAAGCCTGAAACACAGTCCTCAATCTAGGTGTGGGCATAACATCACTTTTATCCCGAGGTCAGACCATGCAATACTCACAGAAATACGAAGAAAGAATTACATCTCAGGCCCTACAGGCCCACTGAGCATGTTGAATATTTGTCCATGACAGTACAATAAGAAGAAGATGGAACTAATGTTGTTTATTGTGAAGGATTGTTGGGAGAAAGCTATTTCTTTCTGAAAAGAACAAAAAGACATGACTGATCTTTATTAAACTGCATCTGAGTAAACCAAAAGCCATCTGGAACAACATCTTATGGACAAACAAGACTAAAATTGAATATTTTAGCCCTAATCTACAGTGCCATGTTTGGAAAAAGCCAAACAACATTTCAGCAGAAGCCCCTGACCCACTATCACACATGCCAGTGGAGGAGTGACGGTGTGGGGTTGTTCTGCAGCCACCGGACCCGGGGACCTTGCAGTCACTGAGACAACCAGGAACTCCTCTGTGTAGTCCACAGGCAGCTGCGAAATACTTGATTAAAATGTGTTTGTGCAATAGGAAAGTGCACCAAAATAAAAAAAACGCCTAGTCACAACTGAATGGCTGTGGTAGGATCTTAAGAGAGCTGGAGATAAAGGAAAAAAAAAATCTCAATGAAGTGATGTCATAAAGCCTAATGGTCTAAAATGCCACCCTAACCACATGAGAGACTGACAGTCATACAGGAAATGACTATAGTTATTGTGGTCCACAACAACCTGAGCGAGAAAGCATTTATTTACATTTAATGAAAAGAACAACCTTTTCTTAACCTTAGCAGGAATGACTCTGCATGTTAACTGCAGATTACACTGTGATGGGTCTGCGCTTTGCACACCTACCATCAAACCCCGCGACTGGCGGCTAAATCCACCACACTTCATTTATGTGCTTGAAAAAGCCTAATTGAGAAAGCAGTTTAGTTATATATGAACATAATTTATTGGGAGACAAGGTTGTGTTATTCGACTTGCGTTCATATTTCCATTAGTGCTCGTCTCTCTTGCACACACATGCACGCATGCACGCACACAATGTCACAGTCACACAGCTTGTATCCTAATTTGCGGTACCTTCCTGAACTATTTCCTGTCACAAATGAAAGGAGGATCCTTGTCCTCTAACAATATGGTATAATGAATGTCTTCTCTTCTTTCAGTTGAAAAGATCTTTTCTCCATTTGCACTTTTAGCCAGCTCAGTGCAGAGCAGTACTTGATTAGATCTCATCAGTACAGTATTTGGATCAAGGACCTTGATTATAATGAAAAAAAATATGATTTTTCTAAAGAGAGTTGAGGTTCAGTCTCATCAAAGATTAAACAACTAAATGAGGGACAGACTCACTTAGCCGTTTGCACACCAAGCTTTATGGATAATAGTTTTTTTTTCATAAACAAACATGCATTCTGCCTATGATCTTTCCATCATAATTACGTCAGCTTTTTGTTGTTTTCAACTGACTGCATATTCTAAATGGGATGTGCTGCACGACACATGCAATACATCTATGTAGACCTATGCATCTCTGTCGCCTACCATGCTGTCCTCCGCGGCTTAAAAAATCCTCGCTTTTTTGCAGTCTTAGTAGCGAAGTGGTGTGATCTGTAAAGTTCTGCACTGAAGTTAGTGGACATGAACAAGAGGACGGCCTGTTGTATGCTTGAAGGTGTCCTGCGAGTTTAAAGAAAACTCTCGCCATTAGGCAAAACAAGTTGACCCTGCACAAACCTGCCGCAGTCCTAGACAAGTTTTTTTTTTTTTTTTTTTTTTTATGTAAGAGTGCATCGGCTATCTTTTTAATTAATATCTGCCTTGAGGCAACTTGTTAGATACAGACAGAAAAAAGCCTTGCTGCATACCAATGGTCTGTGTATCCAGTGTGGAGTAAAACATTCTCTGAAATGAAAATTAATTTGATTGAGTCTTCTTCAAATCATAAATAATGCATGAATAATTTATCTTGATGTATTTGAATGAGATCTTTCAGCAGTGGATTTTTGTACCAAAAAAAGCCATAACTTCTCTATTGCGGCTGGTTTGAATTAAAATGATTCTACCACCAGTATTTTGTATCTATTCACAACCCTAACCCTGAAAATACACTATATTGCCAAACGTATTCGCTCACCCATCCAAATAATGGGAATCAGGTGTTCCAATCACTTCCATGGCCACAATTGTATAAAATCAAGCACCTAGCACTATGCAGATAGTTTTAACAACTATTTGGGAAAGAATGGGTCGCTCTCAGAAGGCTCAGTGAATTCCGGCGTGGAACTGTGATAGGATGCCAACTGTGCAACAAATCCAGTCATGAAATTTCCTCGCTCCTAAATATTTCACAGTCAACTGTCAGCTGTATTATAAGAACATGAAAGTGTTTGGGAACGACAGCAACTCAGCCACAAAGTTGTAGGCCAAACTGACAGAGCAGGGTCAGCGGATGCTGAGGCGCATAGTGCCAAGAGGACGCCAACTTTCTGCAGAGTCAATCACTACAGACCTCCAAACTTAATGTGGCCTTCAGATTAGCTCAAGAACAGTGCTCAGAGAGCGTCATGTAATGGGTTTCCATGGCCGAGCAGCTGCATCCATGTCATACACCACCAAGTGCAATGCAAAGTGTTGGATGCAGGGGTGTAAAGCAGTCTTTCTCAACCCTGGTCCTCAAGGCCCCCTATCCTGCATGTTTTAGATGTTTCCTTGCACCAACACACCTGATTACATGACACATCCAATTAACAGTCCTCATTAGCTTGTCATCAAGGTCTGCACAACTCTGTTGAGACATAGCTACTTGTATCATTTTGTGCTGAAGGAAGGTAGCATCTAAAACCTGCAGGACTGTGGGCCCTGAGGACCAGGGTTGAGAAATACTGGTGTAAAGAACGCCGCCACTGGACTCTAGGCAGTGGAGACACATTCTCTGGAGTGACGAATCACACTTCTACATCTGGCAATCTGATGGATAAGTCTGGGTTTGGCAGCTGCCAGGAGAACGGTACTTGTCTGACTGCATTGAGCCAAGTGTAAAGTTAAGTGGAGCGGGGATTGTGGTGTAGTGTGATTATGGTGTGCGTCACAACAATATGGTTCCGGGTTCAATTCCCGGCCAAGTGGGTCTTTCTGTGTGGAGTTTGCATGTTCTCCCCGTGCTTGTGTGGGTTCCCTCCGGGTATTACGGCTTCCTCCCACAGTACAAAAACATGCATACTAGGTTAATTGATCATTTCGCCTGCAATGCGTCAGGATAGGCTCAAACAGAGAAGGAGTAAGTGGGTATAGATAATGGATGGATGGATGGAACTCTGAATGTTTGAGCATACCAAGACATTTTGGACAATTCCATGCTCCCAACTTTGTGGGAACAGTTTGGAGCCGGCCCCTTCCTCTTCCAACATGACTGTGCACCAGTGCACAAAGCAGGTCCATAAAGACCTGGATGATAGAGTCTGGTGTGGATGAACCTGACTGGCCTGCACAGAGTCCTGACCTCAACCCAACAGAACACCTTTGGGATTAATTAGAGCAGAGACTGAGAGCCAGACCTTCTTATCCAACATCAGTGTCTGACTTCACAAATACGCTTCTGGAAGAATGGTCAAAAATTCCCATAAATTTATAAATCACATTTCTAAACCTTGTGAACAGCCTTCCCTGTAGAGTTGAAGCTGTTATAGCTCCAAAGGGTCGAACGACGTCATATTGAACCCTATGGATTAGGAATGGGATGTCACTAAAGTTCTTTTTTTTCACCTATCCTCTACTTTTTTCCTATTAAATTTTTAAGGAATTAATGGCTATTGGAAGTATTAAGGTGGTTACATGCAAGTGTTTAAATGCCCAACAGTCTGGGATATTATTGACTTTAATTCTTAGTAAATTTATGTGTGGAGTCACAAATTATCATATGCACCTCAACAATTAAGCAGACACGATGGAACTGTTTTTTTTTTTTTTTTACATAAATGCAACACTATTTGCATGATGAAATACTAACGTAAAACATTACAACCCCTTTGTAACCCAATCACACTACTAGTTTTTCCCAGTTTCAACTGAATTTCAGATATAATGTAAGAAAACCAAGTCTGACTGAGCAAACTGGAAGCGTCAACTCCATCAGTCTGACCACAGGAAGGTGTTCAGGAGACTTCTGTTCAGCCTCCAAATGCAAACTGAGCTGAAGGTTCAAATGAAAAATCTGCTTTTGAGAATCACTGGTTCGCATAATTCAAAGCATCAATTTATTTGCCTCGGAGCAATTAGAAAAAAAAAAGAGAAAAAAAAGCATGAGCTGTAATCTTTTGTGCAGCCAAAATGTGAACTAATATGATGTATGAAGAATCATTTGCCTAAAGCAAGTCACTGCCTGTGTGTGTCTGTGCGGTGCACATGCATGTGTATGCAGGATCTTGTTGGAGGCACTTGTATTTGTGCATTTAACTGCGGATAAAAAATTATTTTTCGTTATAGCGGAGGTACCTTGGCATTGCAAACATTGCAATCCTATTTGAAGAGAAAAAATTGGCCGTTTAGATGCTTGAGGGAAGAGAGAGTATGGGATGAGCTTATCTCTGGGGTGGAGAGAAATTAAATCAGAGCCATGACTAACCATTCCTCAACCAACTCATACAAGTACAAGAGAAAACATTATTAGCAATTGCCTTTTTATTAGATCTTTTGAGGTTTTTTTTTTTTTTTTCAGATAGATCACAATGAACACAGCCTTTAGACAATAGCAGTTGAAATAATCCATACAAATTAATGTCTCTGGTCTTTGCACCAGCTGCCCATTTTAGCGTGGAGCCCTATGCTCTCAGCGTGGGCCTGGGGGTGAGGGGGACAACACTGACAAACATCGGGTGCTTGTTTTGACTAACCAAAAAGGCATATTGCCTTTATGTGTGTATGAAGCAGTGACTGTCTGAGTCTGTGCACTTGCATCAGCGTGAGTAATAGACCAGAGGTGGTTAGCCGCATTTAACAGGGCCTTTCCTAATCACTTGGTAAAGCCAACAGTCTCAAGTGGGCAAAAATATCCCACTCTAGACTTGAGTAATCCACTGCCA
This sequence comes from Xenentodon cancila, assembly GCA_014839995.1. Classification (NCBI taxonomy): domain Eukaryota; kingdom Metazoa; phylum Chordata; class Actinopteri; order Beloniformes; family Belonidae; genus Xenentodon; species Xenentodon cancila. The sequence continues at coordinate 11,229,103 of CM026197.1, forward strand.
ACAGTGTATGATGCCAGTATGTAATTAGACGATAATGAGAGGCCTCACATTATACTCAATCTCTAAACTTCTGAGGCCAAACTATGTGTGGTCTTAACAGCCGCCTCTGCTCTATTAAACAGCAAATAGCCTGAGAAAGGAGGGCCATGGCTTTCGAGAATTCCTTCTATCCGCTGGACCCGACTCATTTCCTTACCCTCAGATAGTGTGAGTAAGTGCGGCCGGGTCCGGGGAACACCATTAGAGGGGACAGCACTTTGAATTGTGACAGTGACTGTTTGTGGCAACCAAGTTCTGAGTGAAAAGATTGAATCTGGGGATGGCCTCTGCTCTTTGTAGTAATTAATGGGAAAAAAAAAAAAAAGACATACCACAGAAATAGAGGTTTAATGTGACATGGAATTAAATCTGTGTGTAACAGAAATTAAAGAAGAAAGGAATTATTTGGTAAAAACAAAGACGGCATGAAGGGGAATCAAACACAAGCACACACACTCAGACACGTTTGTCTCAGTAGCTTCGTGGGGACAATCAACTGATACAATGAAGTAGTGTTTTGCCCTCTCTTTCAGCCTTTATTTTATTTCCACTGGTTATGAATTTAAATGAAAGGCAGTGTGTTGCTGAAATGCCTTGGTGTTTTTGTGAGTGTGCCACGGCACTTCTGTTTGGATCAAAGCTGAAGTGCACACTTCGAGCAGCTTATTTTAAGTGTTTGTACTGTTTGTAGGATGTGAATGTGAGGCTTGGTTGATTCATCAAGATATCTAAAATATAAAAACAACAACAACAACAAATAAAAAAAAAAAAAAAATCCCATTTTAAAAAGAATCATAAATATTTTCCTCCTCCGTCAAAACCTCCAAGCCTTCTCTAAAAACAGCCTCTGCCATCTCCCAGGAAAAGAGCGAGGGTAAACCTAAACCAAATACTTTCCAGATGAAAGAGAGGAGAAAAGGCAACAGTTACTTTTCCCCTTAGAGGCAAGAAAGCAAACAGTTGTAGCAAAGAGAAGTAAGCAAATGACTAACAAAATACAAAAAAGAAGCCAATAAAATACAGAATGGAACACCGACAGGAGACGCTCCAAACACGCACCACAATAAGGGGAAAAAAAAAAGAAAAGCAGGAACTGAAATGTCAAATGACTCAAGATATGATGAGTACGGGAGAGAATGTGTTATATCTGCTGCTGAAATCCCAGTTCAGTCCAGCACGGATGCCGCACGGACGCCAGTCACTGTTCCCTCTCATGGCTGCGCATCACATTTGGTGATTGTGGTCACATTTTCCAAAACACACCTAGTCTAGTATCCTACTGTTCTTTGTATTTTAATTGTCAGAGATCATTAGAAAAAAACACCTCCGGCCATTGTTTTCGAGAATGGCTGGAGCGTGCCAGAATTTTTCAAAAATAAATGTCTGTATCTGTTTTTTTTTTCTTATTATTTTAAGAAAGCCTGAATGCGAAGACACTTGGTCATGTAAACCGTGTATCTAAACAGCTAAGACACCAAATCCAAATAACTTCAGATCGGATTTGAGATGTCAAGTTTCTCTGCAAAGTATGAGAATTCTAACATGTATTGAGAAGGAGTACATAGATTAACAACACGGACTGCTGCAAAAAGAACCTCTATTGGTCCTTTATAGAAAATGCACATTCTGGTGGACCAGGGCTTTATAAGCAGTCACAAAGCTCCACAGATACAACAAGCTCTCTGCAGAGACAGTAAGGCAGTTTTATGATCACCAAGGAAATCAATCCACTTTTCATATGGCAGGTTTCTTTTTTTTCCATTTTTTTTTTTCTTTTTTGGAAGGAAAGTAAAAACATTTGGAACAGAAAATACACAGACTAGTTATTGTTAAAGAAAATAGCTGCCCTGTAAAAATCTGCTCAGTAAAAATATTCAAATTGTTTACTTGTGGTTGTTGCTTTTTGTTTTTGGGTTGAATTGTATTCTAGATATCAGCTGGCTCATTAAGCTTTCGACAGTTATTGTTTTTGATCCAGCTGGATCTCGGGGGTAAAAGGAGGCGACATCTCAAAAGCACTGAAGCCAGCCTGCAGAGATGCAGAATAGACATGAAAGAAGAAACACCAACAAAACCCAAACTAAAGCAAACTCACAGAGTTCGACAGCTACTAAGGCAACTTTTGCCAAATACAATATAAGCCCATGTATATTGCAACACAACAATATATTAATTTAATAAAATACACAATATAGCTTTTGTACACATAACAATTTGGCTCAAATGCACAGAAATTGCAGTAAAATCAATAAAAAATATGTCAGATTTTTGATGTAAACACATCTAAATTGGATACATATACACATATAATGATATTATGTATAGTGATAATGTGAAGGGACATTTTGTTTATTCATATTTTTGGATATTGGTCTTCAAAACAATGGCAGTGTCCTTTTGCAGTTCTTTGAGTTAATACGCTGAACTTGACCTCAACTCCAGGACACTTTTTTTTGCTGAGATTGCTCGTTTCTTTTTTTTTTTTTTTTCCTTATAAAATGTATGAATATTCTGTTTATATTTGGACACTATACACGGATTCATACATACAGTCATCCATATAATCATATAGATATCATTTTTTCACAGCTGAGGAAAAATGTCCCTTTTTATACAACTTGTGATCGCCTTAAGGCATCGCCACACACATGATAAATCACTGTACACGAGGGACTAAAAGCTGATGATGTTACATGTAGACGACAGTTCCACAGATGGAGAGCTGTGTGTGAGCTCTTTCGTGTGTGTTTTGTGTGTGTGTGTGTGTGTGTGTGTGTGTGCGTTTGCATGTGGCGGGGCCATAGGTGCAAGTGTGTGTCAGCGCATGTATCAGCAAAGTGTAGTGCACCTGTGTAAAGTTGGTGGGCGACGACGTTACTCAGCAACATGGACGTTTAAATAGATGCGTGAGACAGACACAGCTTACACATGTTGTTACAAATGACAGATGAAACATGGTTACACTGTTAATAATTCTCCTTCAGCAGAGCACTGAAGCAGCTCCGACTCCAGGCCGAACACCCCCACCCCCCACATACCCCGCCCCCGTCCTCCCGGAGTAACCAATCTCTTCTGGTACAGGATCCATTGCACGTTGAACACCTACAGTGTATTAAATTCAAAATAAGAAAAGGTGTGTATTTCGGTCATTCACTGTCCCGGACACATTAGCATTTCGTTCCTCTGTCTCCGCATCGATTGTCGTGTGTGACCATAAATAGTCCCTTTTCGTTCAGTTTCAATGTCCATAACACGTAACAGAAATTCACCTACACACACAGAGATATGTAGGATTTCACGAGAGACCATGAACAACACACATATGAGCTGGTGGGCACTTAGATAAGAGCTTGCGAGGTGCCAGAGGTATTAAACCTATGCAATTTGCTTAAGAATTCAAAACAAAATGTCTATAAATTCAGTAGAAGTCAGATGTCAGTTTCGTTTTGTCGGTACGGTTACGTAGCACCAAAACTGGTGCCATGTGACTGACATAAAGCAAATGTCTGACAGTCCAGTGTTGGTACTTTTCTACAACAAATACAGGGAAAAAGAGCCCCCTTTATAAGAGCCATTTAACCTTTGAATTTTGTTTTGGTGACAGTTTTGGCATGAGAGTTTTCTTGAGTAGCATCCTACTCCTCTCTCTACCGTCCTACTTCTTTATTCTTGCAGTCCTTTGTGTCACTTTCTGAGAGTGCCGGTGGCCTCATTTCCTCTGCAGTCCTGTAAGAGTTTGTCGATGTCTCTCACCACCTGGTCAGCGTCCATTCCATCGCGGCTTGCGTTGGGCTCCACGTGCTCCAGGACACACTCCATTTCACCGGCCGCCTCCTGACTGATCCGCGAGCGGGCCTCCGCGAGCACCTTGGCCACCGGGTCTGAGGGAGGCAAGGATGGGTAAACCCCCTGGTCTCTGCTTTGTTTGGTTGGGGACAGGTACTGACCGTCAGGAGGCCCGTAGTGGCCAGAGCAGGAGGCAGGAGGAGGTTTGCCCTCAGCCCCGTCTGCTGGGCTTTTGACCGAGGAGCAGGGAGACATGGTGGAGCAGCCCTTGCTGGGACTGCTGGAGGCTGACGGTACCTCTTGGAGCAGCGGGCTAAGGGCACGTTTCGCTTTCAGGTAGGGCTTTACGTTGGCGACCAGGATGGTATGGTCACGTCTCTCTTTGCCAAAAGTGCAGAATGTTTTCTTGCCATTGGGGTTGACAGTCTCATAGGTCTCGGTCTCAGGAACAGTCTCCATCCCCACTGGCACAAACATATTGTTGCGGTAGTCAATACCCTCTGCTTGGTTTCCACCTGCCGGGAACTGAGGCATCCAACAGCGGTCAGAGTGACCCAGTACTCTGCACTCTTCTGTGCAATTCACACAATCCTCATCTGCAGAAAAAAAGGGAGGGGATGGATGGAGAAGAAAGTAATATTCATGTCAGTACTGTGCATGAAATAGAATAAAAGCACGCAGTGAGAG